>CAUYSK010003337.1:0-46160 GCA_963575035.1 Avahi laniger
TTTTATGTTACATATATTTTACCACAATTAAAAAAAATTCTCAGAGTTGCTTCTGGAGCCCTTTTCTCAGGTGCTCAGTTGGGCAGGGTGGCGGGTGGGAGGATGCTCCAGTGTTGTGTGTGTGTGTGTGTGTGTGTGTGATAGTGTGTGTGTGTGTGTGTGTGTGAGAGTGTGTGTGTGTGAGTGTGTGTGTGTGTGTGTGTGTGTGTGTGAGTGTGTGTGTGAGTGTGTGTGTGTGTGAGAATGTGTGTGTGTGTGTTTGTGTGTGTGAGTGTGTGTGTGAGAGTGTGTGTGTGTGTGTGAGAGTGTGTGTGTGTGAGAGTGTGTGTGAGTGTGTGTGTGTTTGTGTGTGTGTGAGAGTGTGTGTGTGAGTGTGTGTGTGAGTGTGTGTGTGTGTTTGTGTGTGTGTGTGAGAGTGTGTGTGTGTGAGTGTGTGTGTGTGTAGGGGTGCTGCTGATGGCCAGAGTTTGACGGAGGGCAGTCTGGCAGTCTTTACTCAGATCATTTCAGGGACTGTACTTGGGCACGATAAAGAAAAAATAAACTGGGTCAGCAATCATTTCAAGGTGGTAACCTCTGCATTATGCTGAATTGGGGACCTACTCTCAAATTAACATAACGATGTGTCATGTTACATCACTTCAGCATTTGCCTAACGTTTTGAGCAAATCCTTGACCAAGTGCAACCTGTATCATCATTAACCAAAGAGCAACTGCGGCATGAGGGCGTTCGCGGGTGC
Organism: Avahi laniger; assembly: GCA_963575035.1. Lineage (NCBI taxonomy): Eukaryota > Metazoa > Chordata > Mammalia > Primates > Indriidae > Avahi > Avahi laniger. Next base: position 741 of record CAUYSK010003337.1, read on the forward strand.
CGTGTCTGTCAGAACCCACGGGGAGCCCGGGCTGCCTGAGGACTGACCCGGAAGACACCTGTCATGGAGTTTTTATACATTTCCGGGACAAGTCAGGGAAGGAGCTGTGACCTGGGTCCTGATAAAGTGTCAGATGGTGTCTCAACAGTCGTGGGGGGGTCCCTAGCCTCCGTGTGGAAGTAGGTCTGCCCCGGATTCCAGTTCCTCTATCTCTTTTTTTTTTTTTTTGAGACAGAGTCTCACTGTGTTGCCCGGGCTAGAGTGAGTGCCATGGCGTCATCCTAGCTCACAGCAACCTCACACTCCTGGGCTCAAGCGATCCTCCTGCCTCAGCCTCCCGAGTAGCTGGGACTGCAGGCATGTGCCACCATGCCCGGCTGATTTTTTCTATATATTTTTAGCTGTCCAATTAATTTCTTTTCATTTTTGGTAGAGACGGGGTCTCGCTCTTGCTCAGGCTGGTTTCGAACTCCTGAGCTCAAACAATCCGCCCACCTTGGCCTCCCAGAGTGCTAGGATTACAGGTGTGAGCCACCGCGCCCGGCCTAGTTCCTCTATCTTTATCCGAGTTAATCACAGAATACAAATGTGAAAGCGGGAGGAACCCACAGAGCCACGCCCCACATCTCCTCCGTGTCCAGTGGGGAGAATGTCGCACAGATGGGGCTTTTGGTCACAGGACAGGTGAGCCTCCTCAGCTGTGCTTTGGTGCTTACTGAAGTGGCAGCACTGGCCATGTGGCTGTGTGCTGCTGTCCCTGGCGTGAGAGCTGGGGTCAGCCTTCATCACGCCCTCGTTGCTTGTGGGAACCACAAGTGCCAGTCCTGGGCCTCCCCGAGGCAGTGGGAGGCAGGCATTGGGGTTCATGTCTTTAGTTTCTCCCTAAGGCAGACGGCTGCCAGCCCTGGCTCCTGTTCCCCACTTTCTCTTAATATTTTAATTTTTATAAAAAATATACCTGCCCGTAGTTTAATATGTCAAATGGTCCTATGAAGCTTGCAAAAAAAAGGCTAGAATCCTCTGCCCTACAGCTCAATCTGTTTCCCAGGGGTGGCCACCTTCTACTCTTTGCATTCTGGTATTTACCTCCAGATCTCTAAAGATGTTTACTCTGCTCTTTCTTGATTTGTCAATTTCAGACATTATCTTCTGACTTCCTGCGTGCTAAGGGAGGACTTAGTGCTCTTGCTGTGCCGGCTGCCTGGCTGTTCCTGGCTCTTCCTTACCCGGGGTAGGGGCTCCTTCACGGAGGTAGCCAGTTTCTGGCTGGGGGACTCTGAGATTCAGCATCTCTAGATCTTTCCTCTGGCGCCATTTGGGTTCTCCGGAGAAGGATCCACCAGCACTCTGTCTGCTGTGAGCTGGCTTGGCTGCCAGTGGTCTGGACCCAGGCAGGGCAAGGGGCTGGGAAGGTCACCATTTGGGGTGAAAGCTCTGTCCTAATTCTCTCCCATTTGTGTCCTGCTTCTTGCTTCTGCTGTTTTCAAGTCCAGAGTCTTCCCAGACGCCCTTTCTCCAGAGAATCAACTTGTCTCTGGTGGGGCAGAGGCCAGGTGTAGATATAGGACCCTGGGAGGGTCGACTGCCCCCTACATAGGCCTGCAAGCCCTCCCTTCCTCCCATGACATCCCTACTCCGCTCTCTGTGGCACCTGCTGCTTCCAATTCATGAATCTTTCCAGGCTCCGCAGGCCAATCAGCTCGTGTGCCTGGTATCCCCTCCACGGCACCTGGGTTTTCACTTCCCATATTCTGCCCTGTCAGTTACCAACCCTGCATCTGCTTCCCCTCTCTCTAGAATGTGTTAACACTTCTTATCCATGCTTGTGTCCATTCCTCTTGGCTTTATCCTTGTGGGTTTATACTCGTTTTCGTTCCTTTACTGTCATTGGCTGGAACAATTGGTGCTTCATCCTCCCTCTGCACTGGCTCCGTCTCTTCCTTGCTGGCCTCCACCGGAGTCGTCCCGAGTGGGGCTGCTCCCCTAGTTTTCTCATCTTCTCTCTCTTTCCTCTTCATCTCATGCTCACTCTCTGTCTAACTTGCTCTTTCACGCTCTTGCTTTTTTTTCCTCTCTTTTTCAGTCTGCAGAAAGAAATGCCTCAAAATGCAGTTTTTTGAGGTTTCTAAATGAACAACTGCTCAGGGCTAAAGAAACCCTGTTGCTGACATGCGCACACTCCTCGCGTGCAAGGACGCAGGCGTGCAGCCCAGCCCACGCTAAGCCCCTGATGCTGGCCCCTCTCACAGTCTTTAATGCGCCAACCTTAGCTCAGAGCCTCTCCTGGCACTGGGACAAGGGGTGTGGTGTGGCCTCTCCCTGAGCAGAGTTCTGGGGATCGTCGGGGCTGCCAGGGCTGTCTAGCATGCCATGGATGTCCCCCGACTATGGCATCTTGATACCTTTTATCTTTACATGGTTGTGAATGTGTCTTCTTTAGATTATATCAGGATAAGAGTCTAACGTAGCAGGTGGCTTCATGTCAGGGTTCCTGTGATGCGCATTGGGGTGCTGGGGCACTCCCACTGGAAACTGCTCACCCAGGGTGATGCCTGCTGGTGTCTCTGAGCAGGACAACCTGGCAGTGATTAATATTTCTGAGAATGAAAAAGCTTGCTGGCACTGTGCACACACAGATCGATAGGCATTTGCATGCCCTGTCAGGGGCCATCTACGGGAATTCCTTTTTGTTCCTGCCACCACCAGTTTATTCTTAGATCTTCACCCCCCTCTCCTGAATTTGGAAAATTGGGATTGTCTGGTATTCCCGTAATGGCCTGGATTGGCATCTGTGGTGTTTCCTCTGGATCAATTCTGATCTAATAAACCGTTGCTCGCTGCAGGGAAAGGAGTGCCCGCGTGCCCGTGGCACTGCGAGGTGGGGTGGCATGTTCTCGGAATGCGCGACTTTCTGCGATTCATACGTTTCTGTGTAATGAGTCATCACCAAGTCATCTGGGTGCTCTGGGCCAGAACTGTCCCCCCTGTTCTGTTTGACTGGAAGATGTTACTGTCTTTGCTATTCTTAGATTCTCCATGGTCCTTTATCATGGAGCTTTCTAAAAAATTCAAAATAAACCAAAAACAAAGGAAGGAAATCTTTCCCGATTCTCCAACTCTACTGCGTATCCCACTTCCACATGAGCTTTTGCTTTGTGTGGGGGTGTGTGTTTACATTCGTACGTGCATATACGTATGCACACAACACCCACACCTACACCCACGTGTAGACACACACATATATGCATTCACACATAAATATACACCACACAATACATACATGCACACAGCACAGAAACACACAATGCACAATATACCCTTGTGCACATACATCCTTATAAACATACACATATGCACACATGCACAAATACACAACCCCCCACACCTTCTTGTATTGGTCGCTGTTGTCTTGTAAGAAAATATTTCTTGGAAAAATTTCCTTCTGTTCCTTCTGTGTTTTAATAAGATGAACATTTTTGGGGAGAGGAAAATTTCTCCTAAAAGAAAAGCATAATTTTTCTGTGCTGGCCATCCCTGACCTCACCCAGTAGGGAACTTACTGTTAATTAAGCTATTGAGTTTGAGGTGACTCGGGGAGAAGAGGGAGCCAGAGCCCAGGCTGGGCAGCTGCATTCAGGACAGGAGGGTCCTGGCCATGCCAAGGATGCGGGAACTCGCCGAGGCGTTTCTGGGCTCCATTCGCGGCTTCCCGTTAGTCCCCTACAGGTGGTCCGCAGGAATTCCCAACCGGGGATTTTCTTTCCCGTTTTGGCATCCTGTCAGGCACAGGACTTTGGCTGGGGTGGAACTGAGTTTGTGTGGAAAATGACAGCTGGTGCCCAGGCCGAGGCGTCAGGGAGATGAGCCCCCCGCCAGGTTGGGGAAAGGTGCAGAGACAGGCGATGTGATTACGGAAGAACAAACTTAGTGCAGCGGCGGTGGAGTGGAAACAGATGAGATGCTTTTGCTTCTCCCCAGGAGCACAGCCTGCACCGTGAAATGTGCCATTTCCGCGTATTTTCACACCAAAAAAAATCCACAGCCCTCCTGTCTCCATTGTCACCCATCGTCACGGGCTTGCGATAATTAGTGCAGAGCACCGATGTTGGGGGATGCTGCCCTCTGATCTGGGTGGCGGAGCTCTGTTTGAGGAAGGGGTGCTGTCTTCTCCCAGGGCTGGAGTGAGCTTTTCATTCCCGAACTGCACGACACCAAATGGTCACCGTCTTGCGGTGGTTGGTTGGCGTCTGTGCCTCTGTTTATTCAGTGAATACTTTTTGATTGTTTGCCATGTGCCAGGCACTGTGCTGGGCCTTGGGACGTTGTGGTGAACAGGACAGAGAATTTATAAGAACTGTGATTTGGATGACAGCTACAGGGACATGTGCAGGGCAAGGCTGCCCCTCTAGCGAGGCAGGGTGGGAGGGAAGGGCGGGCTGCCTTCCTAGGGGGCTGAGTGCTGGGGAGACCTGATGTACTCATGTGTGCATGTACACGTGTGCGTGCACATTATCCAGGGCCGTGGTGGCCTGAGCATATCTGAGGCAGGAAGGCGTCAGAGGAGTGTGAGAATAGAAAGTCCTTGCAGTGGGAAGTAGTGAGGAGGGAGAGCAATGAGCCAAAGGGGTGGAAAAGAAGACGGATGGGGTTAGGGAGGGCCGGGGAGACAAGGTTAAGGATTTGAGGATAATGTTGGATGGAGTGGGGGTTCCTAGCGGAGGCTTTGAAATAGGGCAATTAAGTGAGTGGTTGTTAACGCCCTCATGCTTGCTGCCCTGGGGATGGAGAATGAAGTTCCAGAGTGGGAGCAGGAAGAACCTGGGAGCTCTCACTTGCCTCTGTAGACACCCATTTTACTGACGGGAAGACTAAGGCACTGTCCACCTGAAGGCACCCATGTCCCCCAGATATCCCAGAAGGTGCAGTGTGGTCTGACCTTATGAATGTGGACAGGCGGAAGAGCTCAGTGAGTTGGGCTGCTCTAGGGGAAGTGGGCGCTCAGCAGCTCAAGCTCCGGTTTCCCTCCAAGCTTCGGTTCCCTCGAATGCCAGTTCTTCGGCATCTGGCTGATGTCATACCCGCCCATCCCATCATCCACTTGGATTCTGTCTCCTTTTGAACTTACTCCCATCTCTGCCTGCTCAGTCCCTCCTCTTCAAACTGGGTGCTGACCGAGGCTGCTGGGGAGGAAGGGTCTCCAGGGGCCAGGGGCCAGGGGCCTTGCTGGCTGTGATGGCATCACATCACCGGCCCACATACACGTTAGAAAACCGTGGCCAGCGATGATGGTGGGGAGGGAGAGCAGAGAGAATGCATGGCAGAATTATTGTCTAGGAATAATTGCCAAACTTTGAGTTCTTTGTTGGCTGTGGTGCAGAATTCCTAGGTGAGAAAAAAATTCTCTCTTCACTTTCTGAGTAAGTGGCTCGGTTCTGCTCCTTAGAGAAAACTCCAGCCTTCACCCGTAGGTCCCGTCAGTGTACGCCTGGGATTACTGTAGTCACCCCGCTCCTCTGGTGCTTAATTTCCTTACCCAGCGCCACAGGGTCTGCAAGGATACGTACGAGTTTTGTAGTTTATTAATTTTGCATTAAATAATTAATAGTAAAGTTAATTGATGAATTATTCAATTTTCAGGTAAAATGGTATGATAAATATTCATAACTTATTTTATTAAGGGAATTTCCATTTCCTATGTCATTAAATCTAGATTAGTGAAGGCTAATTTTAAATGAAGATTGAAAACAATTGTGCTTTGGAATTAATTTACTAAGTTAAGGTCATTGCTTTGTGAGTTTACCCCCCCGCCGGAAAGTTAGGGCTCATCATCTGGAAAAGTGCTTGAGTTTGCAGAAGTCACGTTGCCATCGGTTTAGGAAACGCCTGCGTCTGGGGGGACATCCCCGCGAAGGACACCGAGACACTCACGGGGCCCGTTTCTTCCCTGCACCCAGCGTCAGGCTGTTGCTTTGAGCTGTTTATTGTTTGTTCAGGATTTTTGCAACACAATTTAACATAGCCCAAACCAGATGTGATGCGGGTATACAAGCTGGTAAAAGAATGATAAGTGAGTGTGCCTCAAAGTCGCTGTTAAAATAACTGGGTTTTCCCAGGGAGTTCTAGGAGGCGTGTGCAACGATTTCCCATGTATTAATGTTCTCAGTCAAGGGTTAACTACAGTTTAGTTTTTTATTTGTGTTTTCTGGCTATCTGATTTCTTCTAGATCTGGTTTGTGATAATTTGTAAAACTGCTTATAGCACAGACCCACAGAGCCGTGCTGAAGGTTTCTCAGTACCTCGTAGGCTGCTTATTACTTGCAAAGCCCTGCAAATCTGGCATCGCAATCCTCTTAACAGCCCTGCGAAGTCGGGAATGCCCAGGGATCCGCTGAGGTGGGGAGGATGGGGGAAGAGAGAGCGGGGAGAGAGGGAGAGGGAGGAGGAAGGGATGGAGAGATGGAGGGAGAAAGAGACAGAGAGAGACAGCAAGAGTGAGCCACGTCTCACGCCCTCTTTCCCTGTCCCGCCGCTGCCTCTGCTCATGGATAAGGAGTCCGAGACCCAGAGATTATGTTCCCTGCCCAAGGTCACTCAGCTAATTAGCCACAGAAGTTAGGATGGGAGCCCAGGTCTTTCTTTCTCACGTTTGAGTGCTTTTCTCAATTTCACTGTCTTTCTTAGTGCTTTTTTAAAATAATTTTAACCACCCCCGAGTAGCGGAGCACTGGGGAGTATTTATAACTCCGTGGAACAGTGTTTCTCTGTATCTCCAAGTGTTCATTATAATTTTCCAGTGCAACTTGTTTGCTCTGAGGAAGCTGATCCTACAGCAAGCCTTCATTTCAGAGGAGAGCATTTGATGTTTCATCTCCTGAACCTGCTCTCCTAAAATTATCCCTAATTGGCTTGGAAAGTGGTTTCCAACAGACAGATGGCTTAATATCTTGACTTTCTGGTGTGACTGAGGGAGGTACCAGGATTAGATCTGGTTTGGGATAGCGGTCTTGTTAATTTGGAGGATGAGATACTATCACTCATGTGCAGACTGAAGTGGCTGTCTCCGGGGAGATGTTGCAGAAACCACCAGGGACAGCCTGTGTCATCACGGGTGTCAGGTGGCAGGTGGGGTGGGGAGACACGGCCTTGAAATGCAATTCTATGATGTCTAGCATTCGTCAACAAGCCTTTATGGAGTGCCTGCTGCATGCGCAGGTTTGTAGGAGGGACTGTGGGGTTACAAAGGCAGCAGAAAACATGGCCCCTAATCTAATTGGAGAGACAAGTCACGCATATCTGAGATAACTGGAGAGCAAGTCCCAAACACATGCAGTAGAGCCTGGCGTGTGTGCGTGCATGTGTGTGCGTGCTCGCAAGCACCCGTGCACAGAGCTGTAGGAGGAATGCAAAACGGGGCCAAGATCAATTGGATTCGATTGATTTCATTGGGAAAAACAGCACAGCAACATTTGTAAGGGTGAATTTCAGTCAGAAAACCGTGAACTTTGGTTGGGGGACAGTGTGCCCTGATGAGGGACGGGAGGGACAACACTCTGACTTTTCTCATCCTTAAACCACACGGACAGCAGATTAATTGGCATAAACGATTACAGGGTTCCAGAGGCCGTGGCATGCAAGCAGAGGGAACGAAAGCCGAGCATCCCAGCAAGGGGGCTTCCCGAAGGGGAGGGTGCTGCTGGGGGGTCTTTTCTGCATCCCCTCCTCTGGAGCCTGCCTGGGGCTGGAATGAGGCAGAGCTGACTACCCAGGACCTGCTCCTCCTGCTGCAGGGCTTCCCTTGAGGGCATGCCATGGCCTGGTCCTCGAGTGTCTAGGAAGGCGCTGGGGGACTAGAGGGCCTGCCCGAGCCAGGACTCCAGCCCTACATGTCTACGTCTGTCTGCACCCCTAAAGCTCATGGGACTGTGAATGGAAGTGTTTCAAGGTCACCCTGATGGGTCACTGGGATGACCTCTTTCTCCACCCCCCGGGGCAGTTAGCAGTTGACAATGTCTGGAGACGTTATGGGGGTTGTGGTGGGAGGGGCCTGCTACTGCCATCCAGTGGGTAGAGGCTGTTGACACTGATGACCCTCTCATGGTGCTCAGGACGGCCCCTTGCATCAAAAATCATCCTGCCCCAAATGTCGATAGTGCTGCAGTCGAGTAACCTGCTAAAGAGCCAGAAGTCAATGGAAAGAATTCATTCCACAGTGTGTGGTGGCCAAGAGGCTGGCTCTGGATTTGAAGCCCGGTCCTGCCATTTATTAGCAGCAAGCCACCAGCCCCCTGGGCCTCAGTTTCCTCATCTGTACAATGGAAATAATAATAGTACTTATGGGTGTGAGGAGTGAATGAATGAAGCATGTTAAACACTTAGGACACAATGTTATTAGTGCATTTATTGGGATCATCTCACCAGGAATCCATCAGAACAGCAGCCCCAGATGGTCCTGGGCCCTGTGCACACACAGCCCTGTCGTTCCCCAATTCCATTTTTTTGCAGTTGTGCAGAAGGGTGGCCTGAAGTCTCATGTCATTATTAACTACCAGAAACAACTCAACAATCCGTGGGATAAACAGGGTTCAGAGAGGAAAGAGGAGAGGAAAGAGGAGAGAAAAACGTGGAGAGCCCACGTCACACTGTGCAGCAGAGGAGAGTGTTTTAAATAGAAGGGGGTCACCAAGAGAGTCAAACAGGTGCGCAGGAGGCCAAGCTAAGAGCCCCAAATTTATTTATTCATCCAACAAATATTTATTGACTACTGTATTAGTTATCTATTGCTATGTAACCAATTGCCTCAAAACTTGGAGGCTTAAAATACCAAATATTTATCATTTCACCCTGTCTGTGGGTCAAGAGTTTGGGACAGCTTAGCTGGGTCCTCGGCCTCGAGGTCTCTCCCAGGGCTGCAGTCTCATCCGAAGACTCGACTGAGGCAGGATCCACTCCCAGGCTCACTCTCGTGGCTGTGGGAGGATTCAGCTCCTCGTAGGCTGTTGGCCAGAGACCGTCTTCAGCCACTGCCAGATGGGCCTCTCCAATGTGGCAATCTGCTTCATCGGGGCAAGTTGACAGGAGACCAGAAGACGGTGAGCAAGACCAAAGCTAGAGTCTTTTTGTACATGAATCTCCAAGTGACATCCTATCACTTTTGCTGCAGTCTGTTTCTTAGACATGAGCCACTAGGTCCAGCTCACATGGAAGTGGGGATGGGGATCAGACGAGGGCATGAATTTCAGGAGCAGGTTCACTGGGGGCCTACCACGTCATGCATTGCGTGTGCATTACATGTACTAACTAAAGGGGTGAAGCACAGGTAGAACAGGCCTGGAACCAGGAGCTAATCAGGTATCATCGTGTACCGTTTGGGTGATGCTGGGTAAAGCGTTTTTGCCTTGCTGGGACTGAGTTTTCTTTCCCTTACAATGGCTGAATTGGATTCAGGGATGGAAACTACACATGATCCATCCATGCCCAGGGCTGACATCACTACACACAGCACAGTTTTCCTGTGAGCTGGATTCAGCCTCAGAATCCTTCCTAATACAGCTCTTGTTTCCTATGGCCGCCACTCGTTGATCAGAGATGTCGCTTTTGTCGAAATCCATTTGCTGCCCTGAGTGATCCAGAAAGAAACCTTCCACGGTTCTGGTGCCACAGACCACCAACCCAGACGTTACAGTCAGGGCAGGCGAACGGTCCTCTCGTTGCTCTGAGTGGGAAGCTGACTCCTTAGCATGCAGGGACTGGGGCTTCCGGTTCTGCAGCCCAGCCCTTCCCTTCTCAGACAATACCCAGTCTTCAGATGGGGTGATTCAGAGGGGAACACAGCTGAGCAGTCTGTGGGGTCTGAAGCCCAGCATGAAGTGGGCTTGGCCTGGCCTTTTTGTTGGTGGGGTGGGTTTAGCCCCACATCTGCTGTTTGGTCCTTCTGGGGCAGATTTGGCCTCAGTGACTCTCCTGCTTAAGGTGGGCTGGAGAGGGAGCATAGGTCACTCTGGAAATGAGTTTGAGGAGGCCAGCGGTGTTTCTGCATTCAATTTATCTGACTTGCAAGTAACTCATCTTGCTCCTTCCTGGATCGTGCCCCTGGGCTCCAGGTGATGGCTTAATTTGTTTCTGCAACCTTAATATCACCCCATCCTTGCTTCTAGTAGCTGCTGGGGACATCCTGTCAATGAGGAGCTGAGCACATTTTTGGGGCCATGTGACCCTCTATCCCAACCCATTAGAATTTTCAGCATCCCTCCCGCCAGCCTTTTCTTAAAAGTTTCTTTTCCCAAAGGGCTGGAATGTTCAGAGGCAGTTTAACAGACATCAATTTGCAATGATTTTTTGCCACTGTGCTTCAGGAGAGTTGAGAAGCCAATGATTAATCCTTGCAACAGCTCACTCCTTTTGTTTTAAAATGACCTAATAGCTGAATTGCTCACGCAGGCCGGGCCAGCCTGACCCAGTTCGGCTCCTTGCCTTCTGCTGCTTCCTTCAAATGAGTCTGCTATGAATTATGCAGCCCTGCTGCAGGGGAGAGTGGGTGCTCCTCTTGTAATATTTAATCAGCAACCTGGGAGGACAGCATCATTTTCACAGACAGCTGCTGCTCACTTAGAGGCAGATGAACGCATGTTCTTAGAAGTTGGGTCGGAATCCTGCCTTTTCAAGGAAGCTGGCTTGTCCTCTGATCTGAGGGATGATCCAATCCCTTTTGGTCGGCCCTGTTCCTACAGCAGCAGAAAACGACCCCAGGGCCTCCCAGCCTGGGGACTCTGCGTGACTCCTAGTCCCAAATGCTTCCCTACCATAGTGGTTTCCTGTTGTCTCGGTAACAAATCACGGAGAAATTGATGGCTTAAAATGACTGAAACTCATCATCTCATGAGTTTTGTATGTTAGATATGCGACACAACTCTTACTGGGCTAAAATCAAGGTGTCAGTGTGGCCGCGTCTCCTCTGGGGGCTCTAGGGCTCTAGCGGAGAGTCTGTTCCCTCGTCTTTTCCACTGGGAGAGGCTGCCCACATCCCTTGGCTCACGGCCCCTTCCTCCTTCTTAAGAGCCAGCAGCATCACATCTCTTGGACTCTCTGTCTCTGACCTCCCCTCCTGCCTCCCTCTTCTGCTGTTAATGACCCTGTGATTACTTTGGGCCCAGCCGGGTAATCCAGAGCCATCTCCCCATCTCAGGGTCAGCTGATTACCAACCTTAATTCACAGGTTCCAGGGATTAGGCATGGACATCTTTGGGGGGCTGTTATTCTGCCTCCCATGTCTACCATTGCCCCGGCTTCATCGTTCCTGGTTTTACAGAAATTTCTACTGAGAAGAAAACCTCCAAGACTTTCCCAAGCAGGCAGTCTAGTGGGATTTTCAGAGTGTGGGCTTTGGAGACAGACAGACATAGACCCACTTTCGCTCTGCCACCTATGAGTGAAGACAGTGGTGTTGGACATGATGATGGATGAACAGTGGACAAGTCGTGTCATCTCTCTGGGCTCCAGTTTTTTTCCCTGTAAAACAGGCTTATGAATACTTATCTCCCAGGGGTGTTGTAAAGACCAAATGAGATAATATTAATATGTGGGGCAGGAGTGCAACTCATAGATGGTCGTGATTGCTATGATTGTTGCATAGCTTTGTTTTCAGTCTGTGTGTCGGCATCTCTCTGTTGGGAAGTGGGAGTTTGTATCTTATTAACCTCTTACCTGGAGCACACACAGGGGGGCTGTGTGGGTTGCTGGGGCGTCTGTACGATTCAGCAGCAGGTGCATTGGTAGCAGGCCACTGCAACGAACTGTTGGCTGCTGGGCTGTCCTCTTTGGTCGTCTCTCACATCTGGCTTCATTCGAACCCATTCTCTTCCCGTCAGGATGTGGAACTGTCTGACTTTTAGAGGCAGGGGCTGACTTTCTGCTTTGTCTCCCAAGATTCCTGTAGATAACTTTAATGATATCCATCTTTCGATTAGTTCTCTTTCACTCCTCAAAGAATCTGGCCAGGTCACCGTGTTTGTCCCCACTGTAACTGCTGAAGATTGAGATTATTGTTCCTCATTTTGCAGACAGAAGATGAAGAAATAAATGACTGCAAAGGTTACACAGTTGGGGATTGGCAGAGATGAACACTCACCTAGGTCTGACTCCGGATTGAGCCTCCCTTTGAGTTCCGGATCCTTCCCCCAACGGATGCCCCGCAGGTGTGGGCTGCTTTTGATAAGCTTTGGGACACCTCCTCCCCCTCTTTTGTCTCCCTCTTTGTGGCAGCACATTCCGAGGCCAACAGCCTCCTGTTCGGTCCTGTTCTTGACACACAAGGGCAGGGTCGTAGTCACACAGAGCTGAGCTGTGCTCCTTGGCTCGCATTTCTTGGGGACCCAGGTCTCCTAGGCTCTCTGCCCACTCCTCTCCAGGACAGATCAGGGGACAGTACAGTGCTTTGGTCACAGGGCCCATTTGTTTATTTCTTCCACTTTCCAGACCTTACTTCCTGGCACTGGGTGGAGGCGCTTTGGGTTCAGGCCTCTTGCTTTTTGGGGCCGCCCTGTTGGATGTGTTGGCACATTTTCCTCGCGCTCCTCCCATTGCCCCAAGGGTAGAAGCCTTGCCAGGAAGCTTCACGTCCCCCTTTTTGGGTACACTGGCCCTGTCTCTTCCGGTCGTTGCACACTGGGCTTCTGGTTCACCCCAGGAAAGCATAGCATCAGCACAAGCAGCAGCAACTTTCTGAAATGCAACGTGGGCAGATAAATTATTCAGTGAAACCCAGTCTAACTTTATTAAGGCCAGAATCATCCTTTTCTGTCAGAAGCCACAGACAGAGGCCAGATCAACGGGAGGCTGGGGACCCAGACAGCTCCTGAGGCCAGAGGATAGTGGCTGGTGTGGGCTGAGCACCAGCGTGTGGGCGGGGGTTGGGCTTCCCGTGTGTGTGTGTGTGTGTGTGTGTGTGTGCGCGCGCGTGCGCGCGCGCGCGTTCCTTTAGCCAGATAGTGCTGGAGGGGAGGAGAGACACTCGGATGGAGGGGCCAGATGCAGCCCCCTCGAAAAGGAGTGGCCTGTACTTGAGTCCGTGGTCTAGAGAAAAGGATTTGGGGCCAGAGTGGCTTCAGGTCAGAGCATCCAGGAGCACAGAGAGGAAGGAGGGTCTCAGGGAAGACCACCCTCCACAGATAGACCAGGGAAGCGCATATTTATTCATGGTATTTAACATCATAATAAAGTTAAAGAGTTTGTGGCATTTGAAACGCTTTGGAGATTAATTTATATTCTAACATGGTAATGAGGAAGCGGCTTTTGTCCAAGAGGTGAGATATGCAAAAATAACCTTTAAGTTTCTCATAATTAACCTTTAATGATATTCTCTCACTTCAGCCATATATTTTATGCTTCAGAAATGGAACAGACAGAAGGAAGTGAGCACTTGTGCATCCAGACGCCGGGCACAAGTGAAGCCACTTTGACCTCGGAGTCTCTCTCTCTGTGCTTTTGGTTCAAGACTGTCTAGGAGGGTGAAATAGTGAAATAAACACAGGAAACCGTGGCCTTGCAGCTGTAGGGCCTTTCTCCTCATCAGTTTGCAGCCTCTGTGTCTGATTCTTCAGGGCTCATCTGTGCTCCTTACAGCTCCTCCTGCCACCGCCGTAACCCGCTGATGTGCCCAGTGCGGGGACCTCCCTCTGTCCTCGCCGCCTTTACAGACTGACCCTTTGTCGAAGTCTTCTTTCACTGATTCTGCGGAGCACCCAGCACATGCCAAGGCTCCGATCTCTCCTCAGAGTTCATGTCTAGTGGGGGCTGCAGAGACCCAGACCATGGTGACACAAGCCAGGTGGAAAGGCTCCACCACGACGTCCCAGATGTCCTCTGTGTTAGTCATGGTTCTCCGGAGAAACAGAGCCAGTGGGGTGCGTGTGTGTGTGTGTGTGCGGGTATATACATATATATACACAAAGATGTTTTATAAGAAACTGGCTCACGTGATCGTGGAGATCGGCAAATCCCAGGATCTGCACTCAGCAAGGTGGAGGCCGGGAGAGCCGATGGTGAGGTTCCAGCCTGAGTCTGGGAGCCCAAGAACCAGGAGAGTGGATGGGTGTAAGTTCCACGCTGAAAACCAGCAGGCTCAAGACTCAAGAAGAGGCAACGTCTCAGCCTGACTTCAAGGGCCGATGTCCCCTGCTCGAGGCAGTCAGGAAGGAGTCCTACTTACGTACTGGAGGGGCAGCTTGTTTGTTCTATTCAGGCCTCGATTAATGTGCCCACCCACACTAGGAGGGCCACGTGCTTTACTCGGTCCACCAATTCACATGTTAATCCCATCCAAAGCACCACAGAGGCACACCCAGGATCATGCTTGATCAAACATCCCAGGAGCACCCTGGGGCCAGGTGAAAGTAACACACAAGGTCACCGTCACACCCTCCTGCCTCTGCAGTCCTCTTTCCCTGTGACCTCTGCTGCTTCCTCCCGTCTGTGCTCCTTGCCTTCTCCCAGGCCTCAGCTGTCACCTTGGGGCAGATGACCGCCAGTGCCTGACCGCCTTCCCAGCTAGGTTGAGTCATTAATCAATTCATTTTAAAAAAATCACTTAAAGTAGAGAATCATAATAATTATAGGTACATAGGTTAAGAATTTTAACTTAAAACCTTAAACACAAATGGGTATTGACTTAGCAATCTTTCGGTGTAGGGCCAGGTTTTCTTGGTTTTCCTTAGCATGGGCCTGCGGTTTGTGGGTGAGTTCTAGCTTTTTCTCTCAGGTCACCTTGTAATTCCTTGCCTACAACTTCTAATTTAGATTTCTTCAAAGAAGAGGGGGAACTTACGGACACTTGTGAAGTAATCAGAGTACAAAATCCTTCTAGAGTTTTATGACCCTCTCTAATATTTTATACTTAAATCAATCCCCTGTCACTTGACAGCATTCTTTAAGCAACTCACTTTTATCAAATCTTTCTGTGTATTTGACTTAGTTTTCATAAAAACAACAACCATCTTTCTTTCTATACTCATGTTTCATTATTGTATATACTGTTTATTTATGAAATTATAATAAACAGTATAGCCAGCACAAGCAGGTTTGGAAATAAACATAACTGACTCTCGGGACACAAA
Source organism: Avahi laniger (assembly GCA_963575035.1). Lineage (NCBI taxonomy): Eukaryota > Metazoa > Chordata > Mammalia > Primates > Indriidae > Avahi > Avahi laniger. The sequence continues at coordinate 15,849 of CAUYSK010003337.1, forward strand.
TAAACTCAGCTGATGGAGTGAGAAGTGCACAGCAGCCCCGAGAATTGTTACTGCTTGTGCTGCATGTGCTGGTTGATGTCCAACAGGGGGGCAGAAGCATTGCTGAATTGTGGCGTGTGCCAATTGCTATGGTGTTAACACTCCTGCCACGGCTGATTTCAAGTTACCAATGGTTAAACAGCGTACCTGGCTCAAAACCCCCCTGAAAATTTACCAGCCGGCCCTCCTCCCTGGCTCTCAGGAGCATTCTAGAGTTGACTCTTGCGCACGGCAGCCTTATACCCCTATTGTTGAGCAGGGGATGGGCCTCGGGTGTCTGGCTTCATGGGGAACCTGCAGCCCTGGGGCCTTTTGACTAAATTCAGATTTTACAGAACAAATCCTTTCAATAAAGAGATTTGTTCTGTGGAGTTCGGATTTGGTGGAGGGGCTGCACTTGGGGACCTGGAGGCTGCAGGGTCCCCACCCGTGGCCAAGGAAGGAAGACCACGTAAGAGAATTTCTACTGTACTTAAAAGTCAGCGTATTTCAGCCCCAATTTATCTTCACTCAGCAGCCAGCTCCTCCTCCCTCATGTTTATAGTCCCCTAGCCTTGGGGTGGCAGCCCCCTCCTCCTGGGAGTCAACACCCTCCCTTTTATCCCCCCAGGCCCTTCGTGCCACTGCTCTGCTGTCTTCACCAGGCCTGCGGCTCAGACGGCCCTTGAACTTCCATGGCTTTTTGTTCTTCCTACAAAACTGCTCTGCTCTGTGTCCCAGCCCCTTCGGGACTCACTAGGCCTTTGGCTGACTAATTTAATCAGCATTTTCAGCCGAGGTGTTGGCTCACTAAGACTTCGTTACCTCCAAGCCTGGACGACGGGCTGACTCACTTGGGCGTTTCAGGTCTCAGAGCATCCGTCACTCACATCCTCATACGCCCCTGGTTGTCTCTGCTGACGGCTTAGCTGTCTCTGATTGCTGTGAAGATATTTTCTGGAGCCCTCCACTGTCCTTGCTGTCACCTGAGGGTGCTGCCTGAACGAGATGCTCCCAGAGTAGAGAGTGCCAGGAGTAGCCTGGTCAGAAGGAGACTTCAGATCCTTGGCATCCCACCGTGTCTGAACTTTGATGCTTTTGATTCTACTCAAAGGGGTTTTTGGAGTCAGAAATGTTGATGACTGTGTTTTTACACATTGTTTGAAATTTTCCATTGTTAAAAAATGTGTGTTTCAGTGTGCTGGATAAATAGCACCTCGTTTGCTTTTGCAAACACGTACTGAACATCGTAAGTGGGGAATGTGGATTGGTGGCACCGGGACTGTTTGTGTGTCGGGGACTGAGCAGAAGACCTTGACTGAAGGGAATGGAACATAACGGGGGCTGCCGTTCGGACGCCCTGAGTGCAGACCCGTTTGTATAACAACTGTGTGTGTCAGATGAGCTGACTTCAGACGCTGATTTTCACGCCGAAGAGCAGAGTGTGGCATGTGGAATGAACAGAGTTTATCTTTGTGTGGAATGAGAAATAATTTGCTAAGCCAGGAACTTCTGTATTTCCCAGATACCCACGCAGCGCGTGCACAGCCGGGGTCTGGAGAGCAGGGATTGCCTTACTTCACAGAGCTCTTCAAGGATCCCTGATGTCAGTTCAAATTTCAGAAATTAAAGGATTAAATGCTTTCTGTTTTCTCTGAAGACTCGCTAGCACTTGATCTGTTTCATTAAAATGCCTCCTTTGGTGCAGTCTCTCCCCAAAACCAATCAAGAGCCACTGCGGCACTGCCAAAGCCCCACCTTTTGGTCCAGCTGTTGTCTGAGCCGGGCCCCAGATGAACATGGTGCAGAGGGGCTGGCCCAGCCTCTCAGATGCAAACGCGCCTGAACCCAGAGCACCGACCATGCCAGACACACCACAAGGGCCCTTCGCCTCCCTGCCCTCTTCCTTCCAAAACCAATGGAATCCCCGGAAAGGATGGCAGTTAAGGGCCAGGGGCATTATTTTTAGATCTGTCCTGCCAAATCTGAGTTCTGGAAAATTAACATAGATGAACCCTTGAGCCCAAAATGTACAGGAAAAATGCTTGTTATTGGCAAGAAATACTATTGTTGTTAAATTACTCCGGGATCTGTCTACTGGGCCAACTGGTGGGTGGAGTAGGTAGCTGTTTCTGTAGCATAAGGAAGGGGCTTAGGAGAGGCCCCTCGATGCTAGATCAGACATTTTCTCTAGAGAATCAGGGCTGCTGATGTAATATATAACAGTAGTAAAGGATGCAGCTACTATTAACTGGGTACTTACTTGCAGCCTTTCTTACCTGGGGTTCCGTGAGAGAATGAAGCCATACAGAAAAAGATGTGTGGCTTTTTCTCATTTTTTCCAAGGGTGGTGCATAGCTAGTGCCATTTTTTTTTTTTTTTTGAGATAGGGTCTCACTCTGTCACCAGGGCTAGAGTGCAGTGGTATCATCATAGCTCATTGCAACCTCAAACTCCTGGGCTCATATGATCCTCCTGCCTCAGCCTCCCAAAGTGCTAGGCTTATAGGCATGAGCCACTGTGTCCGGCCGCTAGTACCTTTCTGATACACAGGAGAGAGTTTGGTTTCTTACCGTGATGGGCTGCAGGTGCGTCAGGGCTTACCTCTCTAACGGAAACCTAATTGAGAACAGCTGAGTTGCAGAATGCTCAACCCTCCTGACCAATTGTCTTGTGTTATCCCCACAACCACCCTCTGGGACAGGTATGATTATGATTATTGTCACCATTTTGCAGATGAGGAAACCAGGGCTTAACAATACTGAGTAAGTAGCTCAAGAGCACACAGGCAGTAAACGGTGCACCGAGGACCGGAACCCAGAGCCGTCTGACGTGGTATTAGTCATCTGTTGCTGTATAACAAATTATCAGGCACTGAGTGGCTTAAAACAACACGTACTTATTCTCTCCTGGTTTCTGTGGGTCAGGAATCCAAATCCCACTTAGCTGTGTCCCCTGCTTCAGTGTCTCTCAGGAGGCCACAGCAGAGGAGTCAGCTGGGACTGTGGCCCAGGAAGGCTCCACTGAGGCAGGGTGTGATTCCAAACTCACGTGGTCGTTGGCAGGATTCAGTTCCCCACTGGCTGTTGGTGGAGGCCGCCCCCAGTTCCTAGATATGTGGGCTCCTCCAAGATGGCTGCTTGTGTCATCAAAGCCAGCAGGGGAGAGTCTGCCAGCAGGACAGAAGTTACAGCCTGTGTAAATGAATCACAGCAGGACTGTCCCATCACCTTGCTTGTGTTCTGTTTGCTAGAAGCAAAGCACACATTCTGCTGACACTCAAGGGCAGGAGACTACGCAAGGGCGTGAGCACCAGGAGGTGGGCATCACTGGGGAAATCTTGAGGTCTGTCTTCCGCAGACCCCAAAGCCCATGCTCAGGCCTTGCTGCCTCCCTTTGTGGAGTAGAAAAGACCCAATTTGGTGATAGTCTGAGATCCTCCACGTGGGCCAGGAGGTTTAATTGGTCTGTTCTTAGGTGATACAGTTTCTGTCATTTGCTACATCTCTGCTGTTACCAGGGATAGAATTAAAATCTGAAAGCCACACTTTTGATTAATGTATGAGATACAATATTACACATTTCATAAAATTATCTTTCAAAGAAAGTGAATCTGCTTCCAGGAGAGGTGTCAAGGGCAAGGGTTGCTTTGCAGAAGCTCTCACTTTTGGCAGCTGAGAAAAGCCAGCAATTCTGCCAGTGGTTTTGAGAATCCAGGCAGCTTCCTAAGGGCCTGGTGCCCACGAACGGAGGAAAAAAAATCTTCCAAGAGCAGCTGAGTCCAGCACAGTGACTGGAGAATTGAGTACAGTAGGAAGTGAAGATCTCTGTGCATTTCTGTGCCCCTGAGTCACCCTGGCTTTGCACTGGGGCCGGCCTAGGATTGGGCTTAAATGAAAAGAACATGAGTTATGTGTGTAATTTAAAGACTCCAGTGGGGGCCCAGCAGGTCATTCTGCTAGGTGCTGTAGAGAGTCATAAAAAATCAGCCACGATTTCTGATATGCAGTAGGTGAATGAGTTGGGTTAAATTAAGCTTTAACATGGTCAGCAATTAAATGTTCCAGTAAATGGAATGTTCTGGTTGTTAGAGAACAACCGTATATTCTCCCAAAGAAATGGTCAGTTATAAAAGAGCTGGAGAATTCCTGCACATAGTCCTGGGCATAGTTCATGGGTGGAAACACACCTAACAAGAGAGCCATGGTAATTGGCCACTAATTCACTTTTCCCTGATGTCTCAGAAGCACTGGTGGATGTGTCCCTGCAGGGTTACTGGGAGGTTACGTCAACTCAGTCCCGAGGGGTCTCTAGAAAGAGGAACAAGGCACTGTCCTCCGTTCTGCTCACTGGGATGGAGGTCCACAGCCCCTGACGGGGGGCAACACTCTCGGGGGGCTTCCCTATACCTGGTCGCTGGTGCTGAGGCTGGCAGGTGGCCTACAGTGGAGAGGGGAGAGCTGCGGAGTGAATGCTGGGTTGCTCTTGGGGGCGACCCTGTCCCCGAGTCTTGTGGGGCTGTCGGGGTGAGAGGCTGGGCTCTATGGAAGGCACTGCTTCTGCCTGTTGTTCCCTCTCTGATGTCACCTTCTCCTCAGATTCCTCCGGCTCGTCAGTCACTCACGGGCTCCCCATCGCTCCAGGGAAGGGCCCTTGGAAATGGCGCCTGCAGGGCAGAGAGCTCTCGAGGCCACTCAGGGGAAAGCCACGTGGCGTTCTGTGCTCCAAGAGTGGCCGAGGGGAAGCGGATGCTCCCCCTTTCCCTAAAGGAGTTTAATTCCTTGTCTTCCTCCCTCCACTCTTGCCTCCTCCTTCCTTCTAGAAGCCAGGAACTGCTCCCACTTTCCCTGTCCTCCCTGTCTGCCTCTCGCCCCTGCCCTTGAGGTTTACTGGGATGTGCCGGCTTCTATGTGCACAGCCATAGGCACCCAGGGGTGAGCGAGGCACCGTCCCCACCCCCAGCTCGGGGTCTGTAGGAGGAAATGGAAACAGCTCATGGGGTCGAATGGAAGAAGAGGGGTGCAGATTGGCAGGGGAGTGCCTGGAGGCCAGCGCGCGCTCTAGGGGACATTTGACTCCAAGGCCCTGCAGAATCTGTGTGGCGGTGTGGCGGGCACGTGCGCAGAGGGCCGGAAGTGGTGAGCAATCGGGCCGCGTCCCCCACTGTGGGGCTCGGAGTTCCCCTCGTTTCCTGTGTAAATGTCTGCAGAGAGAGGCTGGGAGAAGCTCGGGGTTTCTCCTGCAGGATGGGGCTCAAAGGCTTCTAGAGTGTGGGGTCCCCAGATCTCCCGCACCCCTCTTCAGCCCTACCCGACTGCTGTCCTCCACTGCGCCTGTCCCTGTGCTGCCCAGCTGCTCTTCTGTCCCGTGGCCCCGACCCCAGCCCCCCATTCTCCCCTCGGGAGCCAGGGCACTTCAGTGCAAGCGCAGGTCTCTCCACGTGTCACTTTTCTGTCAAAGCCCCGTGGGCTTCCAGCTCTTCAGGGATGAAACTCAAGTCCCCAGACGTGGCCTGCAGGTGCAGAACATGTAGCTCCTGTCTGCCACGCCAGCCTTCGTGGTGGATGGACCCTCATGAGTTTCCTGGGGCTCCCACAAGGAGGTTCCACAACTGGTGGCTTCGACAATAGCAATTTGTCTCAATTCTGGAGCGCAGAAATCTGGTTCCTTCTGCAGCCTGCAAAGGAGAGCCCAGTTCTTGCCTGGCCGAGCTCTGGTGCCCCTGGATGCTCCTGCGCATGTGGGTGCGTCTTCTCTCAGAACGTGTCTGTCTCTCTGTCCACTGGCCCTGTTTTATGAGGACGCCAGTCATCTTGGACTAGGGCCACCCTAATGACTCATCTTAACTTGGTTATTTGCAAAGATCCTATTTCCAAATGTCCCAGGCACGTGTACTAGGATGGGACTCCAGCATCTTTTGGGGGACACCATTCACCCCACAGTGGATGCTTGGGTACTGCGAGTCCCAGCCCTATCCGCTCACTGCCCTTGCTGGGCTGTGCTGAGCCCTTCCCCACGGCCTGCCTTCGCCCAGGCCCACATGACATCCCCTCTGTTCTGGATAAGCCTGGGGCGCCCAGCCTGGGCAGGACCTTGGCTCAGCTGACCCCAGATCACCATCCTCACTCCCAGTTCCTTCCTTGGGGTACCTCCTCTGGCCCCCAACTTGTCAGGAGAGTCCTGCTGTTACTCCCACAGCCCCCGGATTCTCCTTAGTGGCACTTCCCTGCGCAGCCTGCTCCTTCTGGGTCTGGCGCATTCACTGCTGGGTCCCTTTGGTGGCACTGTGAGAACATAGGGCTTGCAGTGGGAGAGGCCGGCGGGGTTCAGTCCAAGTCCAACGGCAGCTGGGGGAGGTGGCAGTGAGCTTTGCTGGGAAAGTGTCTCATCGGGTCAGCCCAAGGGGGTGAACTCAGTGATGAGCCGTGAGGATGTCCAGCCCTGGTCACCTCACGGCTTCTCATCTGCAGGGATGCGCCTTGGCCAGAGATGAGGGTGGCCCTGGGGCACAGACATCCCACCTCACAGCTATTGTCCTGTCACCAGGTGGCCTGCCGGGTGCATTGTCATCCTTTGCATTTGTCAGCTGGGTCCTGCCAGGTGACTCCATTGAGCGGGAGAGCCCAGAGCAGGGTCTGGAGTCTGCACTTGGCAACATGGTCTGGGGCCTGGTTGCTTTTTGTGCTTTCTCCGTCTGCTTGGGATGGATGCACTCTCTTCCAGACACCTGTCCTCTGACGCATTCTTACCCTGCAGCCACTGGGACTAGCGATGATCTCAGCCCCCTCCCTGTGTGCACTTGGTCCCTCTTGTTGGAGCAGATTCCCTGCCTGGAACGTTCCGCTCAGCCTCTGGGCCTGGATCAAATGTCTCCCCTCGTGGATGCCTTTCTCCACACTCACAGTCCAATTCAGCTGCTCTTCCTCTGTGAGGGAATTTTGTGTGGCACATGGATGGCACCTGGGCAATGGCAGCTCGTTTGATGGACATTTATTCTCTCTGCCCCTTGCGTCACCATAAAGTCCTTGCAAGAGGGATGACATGTTATTTATTCAGTACTTTACGTTTGAGATGCGGGACACCCAGTAGCCCCGTCGACTGATTTTTCTGGCTTCGCCATCAGTAAGTGTTAAGCAGATTTCCTGAAGTTTGGGGCTCTGGGTCTCATTCTTGAATCCCCACAGGGAAGCATGGTGCTGGCAACAAGGTGGAACTTGGTGGGTGTGTATGGAGTGAATGACGTTGCTGTCTGAGAAGATTTAACGTCTGCCTTCCCAGCTTCTGTGCAATTTAGTGGTGAACTCTTAGAGAACGAAGATTTCCAATTGCTAAAGAAATAACTTTTTATTGGTGGAAGCCTAGAGCAATAGGAGTCAAGAAGGGAAAGGGGAGGAGATTTTGGGGGGGAGTTTCCTGGTGCCCTTAAATCTGCTCTAAGTGCTGTCTCTGCTCTGTCCTCCTATCTGTGAGCTCTCACGGAGCCCTGAGCCTGCTTCTGTCGTCAGACTGAAGGTTCGATCTGTAAGAAGCGGAAAGTCCCCTGTCTTCCATTCTCCACCCCAAGCCACCCCCGCTCCCCGAGTGCCCAGGAAGCAGTTCCTTTGCTTCCAGGCCATGTTAAGATAGGAGAAGGCACCATGGAGAACGTTGAGCCGGGCGTGGAATCAGTGTCTAACCACCCTTCCCTGGGTCACTCTTCTCCACATCAGCCTTGGGGACACTAGAAGGCCCATGGTCCAAAGGGAGCTGACGGTTCCTTCATTCATTCATTTATCAGGTGTTGCCCGAGTCTCTCCTGTGTTCCAGGCGCCAGGCTGTGCGCTGGGGAGACGGGTGGGTAGGACCAGTTCCTGCAACACGGAAGCTCAGAGTGATTGTGACACAGCCAGGTGGACCCTATGTTTAAGGCCAGCACAGGGTCCATGGTGGGTGGCATACATGGTGGCCACTTACCCATCCATAGATGCTTAAGGAAACACTTCCTGGAGTAAGTGACAAGTAAGCAGAGGTTCCAAGGAGGAGTAGGAATGAGCCAGACTTATGGGAAGCGGGGAAGGGAAGAGGGCATTTCAGGAGGGAAACAATTTTGCAAAGGTCTAGATACAGGAGTGCTGGCCTGGGGTGACAGGGTGCTGGGAGCTTCAGCAGGACCTGAGCATAGGGTTAGAGGAGACTTGAAGAGGGAGGGAGAGCTCCTAGAGGGCCTCATACGTCACCCAACTTGAGGGGTTTGGGCTTCGGCTGAAGCCAGGTCACGAGTCAGAGGCCCCACGGGTCCCTGTTCTCCACCCGCCCTCCCCAGAGCCTCAAAGCCGCCAAGCCCAGTGACCGCACAGACACTAGACCAATGCCTGCCGGTCTTCTGCGCCCACCTCGGACTGGGTGGCCCTGGTGCAGGTTTCCCCATCCCCTACCGCCCCCTCCCCGGTTTGATCTGCCACAAGCCTCTGTGCAGGCAGCTAATGACACAGAGTGGTGTTTAATTCTGAACTCTGCAAACTTGAAAGATTAAATAATGGATTTTGTGATCTGCCAGGCTCTTTCCTGGGTAGAATGATAAGATGTCAATTGGAAAAATTTAAATATTGATGAGTTTTAACGTTTATATTGATTGGGCAGTGACATATTTTGAATAACGATTCACATTAAAAATACAAGGATTCATATTGATCATGCAGTATCTGGCTGTATTAAAATAAATAAGTAATCCTTAGAACTTAGTATACTTTAAAAATCTTGTTTTGTCCAATAGCTGAAGAGCCAACTGACACAAAACTTGCAGCACCTGTTTTGAATTTCCTCCGTCTGTCTGTCTGCGCTCTTCTCTTCCGCTGCTCGTTTGAGGCTGGGCAGTCTGGGGACGCTGGTGGCTGAGCCTGCAGGCGGGGCTGCCCCAGCAGCGGGACACCATGTCAGGGGAATTCCCAGACGATTCCGCTTTCCCTGAGTGCTATGGCTCCAGGGATGAAGGGAAGGCCTGAGGGGCTTTGTGGCTTGTTTTCTTTTTTCTTTTTGCTAAGCTAGAAGCTGTTCCTTCAGAATCTGAGAGAGAAGTCTTCAACTGTCACGCCCAGGGGCTTCGCTCGCACTCCTGGAACTTTACCCTTCTTGCTGGGACTTTCGACCGCGGCCTCTTAAAGTTTCCGGGCCGCCCGTCCACCCGCACTGCTGTTCTGACTCCTGCACTCTGGCTGTCGTGTTTCCCAGCGCTCAAGGAGGTTCAGGCACCAGGCGGGAATCGGAATAGCGCCGCCATGTGCTGGTGTTGAGTGTGTGCCAGCCACTTCGCCAGGCTCTCTCCATTCATTCAGTTATCCCTCATTCATCATTTGTTCACCCAGCACATACTTATTAAATTTTAATTCTGTGCCAAGCAGGCACCACACCTGCCCTTAGGGAACTTAGAGTCTGGAAGGGAGATAGATGTTAACAAATGACTACACCAATAGTGCATGACTCAGCAATGCCAGGTGGGATAGAGGCTACGCAGGAAACATGCCGGGGGACTTAGTTTAGTCTGGGGTGGCGTGGAGAGAGTTAACCTAGCAGACCTGTTGGTTATCTTCAGAAAGCCCTCGGGCCTATCTTCAGAAAGGCCTGCTTGCAGCATTAGTCCGTGCTGCGAACTTGACTGCTAAACAGTTCCCTGTTCTGACATAAAACTTGCGCTAAACGGTAAGAGTGGCTCACTGTGCCCGCACAGTGTGGTTTATGCTGAACACTGGCTTCCCTTCTTGGAGTCTGGAACTTTGGTGTGTGCTAAGCACCTACCTACACTGCCAGTTTCCAATAAACCCCTCAATGCTGAGTCTCTGTTGAACATCCCTGGCAGACGACACTTTGTGAGTGTTGTCACAACCTCTTACTGGAGGAATTAAGTGCATCCTGTGTGACTGCACTGGGAGAGGACCCCTGGACTTTGCCCCATGTGCCCTGTTCTTGGCTGATTTTGCCCTGTATCCTCTTGCTGTAATAAATCTTAGCCCCAAGTATGCCCGTGTGCTGGGTCCTATCAGTCCTAGTAAATCACCAAACCTGGGAGTGACCTTGGAGTCCCCCAACACGAGTGATCAGAGAAGGCTTCTCTGATGAGGTGGCATTTAGCTAAGACCTTAAGGAACAGGAGATGAGAAAAATGTGTTAAAAAGCAGCTTAGGCAAATCCAAGAGCTTGTGCAAAGGCCCTGAGGTAGGTCAGAGCGGTCAGGGGTGTTGGTCTGCAGGACACACTGTGAGATGGTCTAAAGAAAGGCCGGTGAAATCAGATCACGTTGGGCCTTTTAGCCACAGTAACGAACTTGGACTTCACCTTACTTCTAATTTTTATAGCAATCTTGCAAAATACAAAAGATTAGCCCCATTTTTAAAGATGAAGAAAATACGGTCACTTGCCTGGGCTCCCGCCGTTGGTATGTGGCAGAGCTTGCCATGAATTTGGTGCGTCTGGCTTCTGGAATGCCTGGGCTCTTTCCACCGGATCCTGAGAAAGGTCGTTGAGAACGCTCAAGCCAGGTTGCTGTCCTCGCTCCTTTTCTTCTGGATGTGCTGTCACTCCAGGGCTCACTGCTTTGGAAGAGCACTGTGCACAGTCACCTTTGAGGGGAGGGGCAGAGTTTTGTGACCAAGAGTCTTGTCCCTGGCATCAGAGAGTCTGCCACTGGAATCCTAGCTGTTTGAGGCTTTTACTTTGGGCAATGGACGTAATTCTTTTTGCCTTGGTTTCTGTATCTGTGAAATGGGGATAATAATAGGGCTTACTCAATAGGTTCATTTATAGTTTTATTGAGATGTAATTTATGTACAAAACCTGTACATATTTAAAGTATACAATTTAACGAGTTTTGATATATGTAGACAGCCAGAAAACCATGGCTACAATCAAGGTAATGAACATATTCATCACTCCAAAGTTTCCTTCCACTCTTTTATAATTCATCATCTTACTCTTTTCCCATCTCTAGACAACCATGTGTCTGTTTTCTGTCACTGTAGATGAGTGTTCATCTTCTAGAATGTTATATAAATGGTATCACATGGTATGCACTCTTTTAGATAATTACTCAGCATAATTATTTTGAGATTCATCTGTGATATTGCATCTATTGAAAATTCTTGTCTTTTTATTGCTGAGTAGTATTCCATTTTTTAGATATACTACATTTTTTTCTATCTATTCACCTGTTAATGCATACGTTTGTTTCAAACTTTTGACTGTGACAAACAAAATTGCTATGAACATATATGTACAGATCTTTCTGTGGACACACACTTTTATTTGAGTAAAATGCCTAGAAGTGGAGTGCTTGGGTTGTATAATAAGTGTATGTTTAACTTTATAAGAAATCACCAAGCTGTCTTCCTAAGCGGCTGAATCATTTTACATTCCCACCAACAGTGTCTGAGAGTTCCAGTTGCTTCTCATCCTTGCTAACCCTTGGTATGGTCAGTTTGTTTATTTTAAAAAATGTTAGCTAATTTAGTATATGTGTATTGTCTCCCCACTGACGGATCATGTTGATAACCTTTTCAGCTGTCTGCCTGTTGGCCATCCATGTATCCTTGAAGTCATTAATTTTCAAGGGTGTAAAGGAGTTCTGAGTGAGAAAGCTGGAGAACAGAGTGAGCTGTTCTAACTGACCCTGTCCTTTCCGGGGTTACCACTCCCATCTGGCCCTCTCAGGTTTGGTGTTTTCTCTCCCACACTCTTGGTACTGCTGGACCTGGGGGCAGCGCGGAGTCCTTGTCACGTCTTCGTCACGCCTCGTTTTCGCTCGGAGACCGTGGTTGTCTGTCGTCATCCTATCCTCCCTGAAAACCCGCCTTCTCTTTTGAGGGTCATGCATCCAGCGTTCCCTTGAGCCGTGCCCGCCTCTCTCCCTGACTCTGCGTGGATGGTCATCCCGCCGTCGGGCTCCCGCCTCGGGCTCCAGTATCTTTTCTGACTGCAATGACTACAGATTCCTGAGTCGCTCTCTCGCGTGCCTCAAAGGCCCCTGGATCGCCGTCTCTGTCTGGCTCTATACCTGTCATAATACCTGATGGTTTTTAATGTCCACATAGAGATCCTTTCAAATCCCGGGACTGTTAGTTACAGCACGTCACGTTCTCTGCTCTTACAGACCAACCCCAAAATCTCAGTTGCTTAACCCAATAAGAGATTATTTCTTGCGTGTACCAAGGCCAGCGCACTTCCATGGTACACCTGGCCAGACCCCATGTCTGTTTAAATCCAACTTTTTACCTTCTGAAGGCTTGTGTCTATCAGCCCAGTGTGGCTGGAGATACACAGACACCTATGCTAATCCATGCTAACCGGTCTCATTTCGAATTTCCGATTCCTTTCCCAGGCCCTAGTGCTACCTGGAGTCTCTGCATGTTACTCTGTGCATACCTGTGCCTAACCACGTCCCGCCATCTCCTCTCCCAAACCGCACCTCGTCCTCCTCCTCACTCTCAGCTCTCGGCCCTGCTCCTGATTTCCCCGCGAGAGCAGAAGGGATCGGAAGGGAGATTCCGCGTGCCCCCGCCAGCACGTCTACCGCCTGCCTGCCTGCGTCTACACCGAGAGGCGCCTTCCCTCCTGCTCGGCTGACCGCCTGTCCCTGCCCCCGGCCCCTCTGCTGTGTGCCGCGTCCCACTCCTCGCCTGCTCAGGGCATCGCTCTGCGGTCATCCCCTCTCTCTCTGTCAACCTCAGTTTTTCCTCTCTGTTGGGTCCTTCCCATCAGCATTCCTGTCACTCATCTCCTGTCTGTAGTGTCCCCTGTCCGCACAGCCATGCCCGAGTCTCTCCGTGCCTCTGCAGCAGAGCGGCTGGCATGGTCGTGCTACCATCGTCCGGCCTCCGGCTGTTCTCCTGCGGTTCTCTCTGAAACACAGTCAGGCTTCTGTCTTCTCCCGCCGGAAGAGCTCTTGTTAAGGACACCAAATCCAGTGGGTGTGTCTGTGTCCTCACCGTGCTGGCCTATGTGTAGCAGTTGCTGTGACCGGTCACCGCTTCCTGGTGAGCCTGCTCTTTGCTGCGGGGACTGCTCCTTCTCAGTCTTCCCAGCACCTCCGGGCTGGCGGGCCTCAGGGCTCGTCATCTAGTCCCTATTTCTCCACCCGGACACTCCCGCGGACCTCCAGGCCCTCGACTTCACCCACCGTCTGTATGCCGATGGCCTACAGTTTGTGATTCCAGCCCTGACCTTCCCCTGAACTTTAGACACATCTACCCACGTGAATGTCAAATGGGCATCTCCGACTCAACGGTCCAAAACAAGACTCTCAGCTCATCACCTCCTAAAATGCTCACACCCTTATCTTTCCCGTCTCAGAAAACGTCAGCTCCAGCAGGGCGCGGTGGCTCATGCCTGTAATCCTGGCACTAGCACACTGGGAGGCTGAGGCCAGAGGATCACTTGACGCCAGGAGTTCAAGACCAGCTCTGAGCAAGAGCGAGACTCCATCTCTACAAAAAACAGAAAAGTTGGCTGGGCGTGGTGGCGCATGCCTGTAGTCCCAGCTGCTCGGGAGGCTGAGGCAGGAGGATCACTTGAGCCCAGGAGCTTGAGGTTGCAGTAACCTACGATGATGCCACTGCACTCTACCTGCAGCAACAGAGCAAGACTCTGTCTCAAAAAAAAGGCAACTCCAACCTGCCCCAGTGCCTGGGAGTCATCCTCAACTATTATTTCTTTCTCTTCTTTCCTTACTTAATCCGTCAGCAGATCCTGTTGGCTCTACCTTCAAAATAGATCCAGAGCCTGTGGACTTATTCAAAAGCTGCGCTGCTTTCACTGTAGTCTATCCCCTCTCCTCTCTATCCTGGACTACCTACCTTCAGAGCCCTCTTTTAGGGTTTCCTTTTGACACTCACATCCAATCAGGCTACGCCTTTGCTCAAAAGCTTCCACCAGCTCCTGTTCTACACACGGTCTGTACAATCCTGCTGGACTGGACTCTTGCTACCTTTGTGACCTCATCTCCCGCTTGCCTGCTCCTCCAGCCACGTGGCTTAAACACACTGCACTCCTGCCTCAGGGCCTTTGCACCTCCTGTTTCCTTGCTTGGAACGCTCTTTCCCCATCTCCTTGTGACTCCTTCCCTCACTTCCTTCAGGCATCTCCTCAAGTGTCACCTTCTCAGAAGGTTTTCCTCCACCACCCTATATAAAACAACACCCCCATCCCTTCTCTTGTTCTCCTTCCTCTCCTACTGCCTGGCCGCACATTTGCTGTTGTCCGTCTCCCCCACTAGGGGATGAGGGGCAGACATGCTGACTCTTTGGTTCGCTGCTACGTTCTCTGGTGCCTTCAGTGGTGCCCAGTTTGTTGTAGGGACATAGTATACCTTTTTAGAATGAATATATTTGAGCTCATGTCCTTGATTAGTAGACATAAAAATCCTTTGCCTTCCTTTAATATTAATTTAGATTTTAGGAATGAAATATAACTGAAAAGAAATAAATTTTTTGTGATTTATAATTATAAAATAATCTATGATAATTTTGAAAACATCAAACTGTACAGACATGCAGAATAAGAAGCGAAATATTGTCCCTTCCACGTTTTCTCCCAGCCCTACTTCTTCCCGTCATGAACCCAATGTCGTGTACCCCTGTTGACAATTTTATATGCATCATCTCTCTGCAGATAAAATATACACACACATTTAAAAAATGGCATCTTGTTCTGCACTATACAGCTCACCTTTTTTTCACTTAAAAACGCACGGAAGACCTTTCCATGCAGGTGCCTCTGGATCTTCAGACACCCCCGGGAGCAATTCTGTTTTGCCCCGTCCTCCCTCCCTCACGGGCACGTCCTGCTTATTAAGCTCACAATTTAAAAGCCCCTTCCTGGAAAGCTTCGATTCTCTGAGTGACATTTCCCTCTTTACAACCTTCATGGAACTTTTTTACATTAGTCTTCTGTTGCCTCCTTTCTGCCTGTAGCATTGCGGCTTATTTATCTGATTTATTGGATTACAAATTCCTTGGGGACTGGGAAGTGTGTGTCTTTTGTAGGTTTGTATCTCCCATAGTTGTGGGCTCAGTAGATGCTTGTTGGACAGATGGATGGATAAGTGGAAAAATGAAAAGATTAGCTTCTCTTCTATTTTTTTCCCAAAGCAACACTTCACAGTGCTTCATGATTCAAATCGTGCAGGTTTCCTGGCTGGCATGGGCTTTCTTATTTTAGTCCATCAGGGAAAGTCGCTGGCTTGTTCAGCCATGGTATAGCATTGGCATTTCACAAAGAGCCAACAGCAGCAACAATAGCAACAATAAAAATTACAGATACTGTTTACAGAGTGCTTTCTCTGTGCTTAAATGCTTTATCCTCTTTAATTTTCTAACACTTTTGTATGAATTAGATAGTATTAATATTATGACTTCCATTTTGTAGAACAGGCTCAGAGAGGTGAAGTAGCTTGATCACCAACTCACAGCTAGTTGGTGGCAGAGTCAGGATTCACACCAGGGCTGCCTGAGTCCAACTTCTCAAGCCCAACCTTGTCCTTCTTCTCCTATGGAGAACCAGGTCTGCATAGAATTTTTTCTTCCTGCAGGAGCTGGTTGCATATTAATTGCAGAAAGCACCCAAACTGTGGTTAACAGATTAATATGGCAACTCTTTTCCCCCCTGAGAAAGTAGTACTTCATTTGCACATAAAATTTATAGCGAAAATTCTTTGAAATAACCAGCTTCCCCCGCCCACTTCCTCAGACCTGTGCAGGACTTCAGAAAGGTCAAGTCCAGCTCTCCAGCTACTTGATTCCTTTGGCTGCTTTTCTGCTTTAGCAATGAGACGGCAAGGAGAAGATAAACTCGTGAGAATTCACCCAGGAGAATAAACAACTGGGTCTCAAGTGGTTTGTTATGTAAGCAGTAAGCACTTTGGACAGAATCATCAACTGTTTGTCAAACTCAGCTCTGGGTTCTACAAAACTGAGTTCAAAAGAAAAAAAAGCTATCTGTAGAGATTTTGTTAAAGTTCCACTTGGTTAGCGTGCTTGCAATGCACACTGTAACAAAGCTTTAATATAATTAAATTTTAAATTCCATGTAGAATCTAGTGGGTAGGCAGATGTACCGGTATGTTAAACTTTATGTCGCTTGAAAATGTTTTCAAGTACATCAGAGGGAGACCATCCAGCTGTAAAATTATCTGCTTTATGATGCCACATCACAGCTCTGATCTTTTTCTTTTAATTAAAAATGTACCTTAAAGTTGAACCATCCCACTCTCTGCTACCTTTTCTTCTCTTTCTTGAAATTTACCGACTAGAAGATGAAGTAGCATGACTGTTCTGTGAACCTTTGGGGATGTTTATGCAGGAAATAACTTTTCAATTAAATATTAATTTTTGTGGCTCTTCAGCTGGGCTCGGTCCCTCGCTAGGGCAAAGGGCAGCTCCTCACGTTATGTGCTGCTGTCCAGGTTGCGGGGCCCTGGGCTGGTCACACCGTCTAACCTCATGTAGCCTGCTCCAGAAATCAGGAGAGTAATAGAACTTCGCAAAGGTGGGGAGATGACACCTGCCCAGGGCTCTTCCTGGCTTGGCTTTAGAAGGCTTTAGAAGGTGTCTGCTCTTGAAGTGGCAGGTCAGGAGCCCTTTGCTCATGTTTCCACCAAACACCTTTTTAACTAACTTTCTAACATCTGATTTTTTTCCCCTGAGACTATTATCTCTTTAGTCAGAGATTTTGTTCTCTGTTAAAATATAAATGACTGGTGGCTGGGAGGACCTACCAGTTGTGGATCCCTTGTTATGGCTAATGTCTGGAGATCCTTCCTGGAAGATTATAACGACATTGGATATGAGTGCCCAGGAAACGGTGCTCGTGGAGGAGAAAAGGCTCAGAAGGGCTTGTGGGGCGCTGGGGTCCCCCAAGGCTGGCTCTGGCTGTAGCTAATTAACGGCTGTCAACACACTCAGTGTTGCTTTTTAAATGAGATCAGTTCTTATAATGTACTTATCCTACAGCCTGGCACACAGCAAGCGCTAAATAAATATTGGCTGTTATTGAGATTATGAATATTTTATTATTCTAATTATAATCAGATCCTGGTAGGCCCTCTTAAGGACCCTTCTGGAAGAAAGGGAAATGAGCAGGTTCCTTACATGGCCCAGAAGACCTATTGCTCGGTCATCAGATGTGGATGGGATCTTAGGGCTCATCTCATTTAATGTCCCCATTTTTTCAGAACAGAAAATAGGGTCCTGGTTGAGAAGAGACTGAGCACACACGGCAGAGTTGGGGCTTCACTGCTCAGCTCGTCCCAATGGCTTGGCTGCTCTCGTCCCACCCCAGCCTCCTCTGGTGGGAGGGGCCGAGGCTAAGCTGCTTGGATTTGGCTTTTCCTTGCTCTCCTCCGTCACTTTGTTGGGACAAGTGCCCAACTGCTCCCTGCAATCATAGAGAGCCCAGCTCTGCTGCAAGCACCCTCCCAGGCTGCAGGCAGAATGACTGGGCAAAGAGGGTCTCCTTGGGCATCAAAGTACCTTCCAGTTCCAGCAGCCCCTCTGCTTTCTCTCAACCCTACTAAGTAGACAGTACCATCCACACCCTATAGCAAGAAATGCCACTTTCTTTCCTGTGTGGAACGTGGTTGTGATGATGCTATTTGAAAGCAGTGGTCCAGGGACACAGTGATGGGGAGAGGACCCCACCCAGCTTGGCCTCCAGGTCTGTGATTACGGGAAGGTGATGCCCCTTCTCTGGGCGTCAGGTGCTACTATAGTTTCGATGTTTGTCTTCGAAAACCTTGTGTTGATATTTGATCCCCAGCGTTGGAGGTGGGGCTGGGTGGGAGGTGTTTGGGTCATGGGGGTGCATCCTTCAGGAACAGCGTGGTGCCATCCTTGCAGTAATAAGCGGGTTCTCTTGAGTTCTCCCTCTGTTAGTTCCCGCGAGAGCTGGCTGTTACAAAGAGCCTGGCACCTGCCCCCTCTCTCTCGCTCCCTCTCTTGCCATGTGATCTCTGCACGCGCGGCTCCCCTTCACCTTTGAGTGGAAGCAACCTGGGGCCCTCACCAGAAGCAGATGCAGGCGCGATGCTTCCTGTACGGCCTGCAGAACCATGAGCCAAATAAACCTCTTTTCTTTATAAATTACCCAGCTTCAGGTGTTCCTTTATAACACAATGGACTAAGACATGCATCCTTCTTGCAAAGTGAAGCCTGGACCCGCTGTCTTTCAAGGAGCTTTCAGGACACACACATGGATTCTGACTTGGTGTTTTTGTGTTTGAACTGGTCTCAGTTTCTCTAATCTGAGGTCAACTTTGGGGAATATGAATCTAGACTTCTTGCCCTCCAAGTGACCCCAGAGGGAAGACAGGCTACTGGACTAAGTGCTGGCCCCTCCAGAGGCCGTGAGGAGATGAGGCAGGCAGAGCAGTGTGCAGAGGAGGGTGTGGGGTGCTGCCTCCTGTGGTGGGAGGAGGGGTGTCGGCAGCAAGGTGGGGTGAACCAAGACTCAGGCACGCTCAGAGAGCGTAGCCCTCGGGCTCCTGGGCTAACAGTCAGATGGTGCACAGGTGGAGGTTTCCATTCTAATCTGTTATTACGTATTTTGAATATCAGTCCCATCCTTGAGTATTAGTCACTGTAAGAGTCAAAAACCTTCTCTGAGACACTTTGGAATGTTCCAGAGTTAGCATTGTTTGGAGCCACTCAAGCTGTGTGAAACCAAAATTAATTACATATTACACATCTAAACAAACTCCCGCGTCAATGGTTGGCTTTCTCCTGTCTCTGGGGTAGCTGGTTTTCCTGGTTGGATTATTCTAGGTGGTGTGGGATTTCCCACGGGCAGAGCTCCTTTCCAATGCATGTCTACAGATGTCACTGATGTTCTTTTCCCAGAGGATCGAGGAAGCTCTGGGTGTCGTTTCATCCAATCTTCTCACCCTTCACCGAGGAGTCATCACAGAAAAATTCAGCTATAAGGAAAATGCCCCTTTTCCTAATGATGGGATAAAAAAGTATTTTTGGTCTACTTGAAAACATTAACTTTTAGAGCTTGAGATAAAGTAGTTAAATGTCAACTTATACTACTTGTACTAATTTAGTTGTATGAACACATATACAGTCATAAGTATATAAACAAGTATCTGCAGAAATGTGGCTTTTTTCCATTCTTACATTCCATAAAATCGTTTTTATTGAAATTCTTCATATCCATCCTGTCATCAGCGAAGCCACTCTGCATGTCATCAAACCCAGGGACATCTTTACTTCTCTGTTGTTTGAGATAAACCATGTTTTGAATCTAGGCATGACGCTGCACTAGACATTTTAATCCCATCTGCCTTAGTCGGCTTGGGCTGCCACAGTGAAATACCACAGACTGGGGGCCTAAGCAAGAGAGATTTTTTCTTGTGTTTCTGGAGGATGCCAGCGCGTCTGGGTTCTGTAAGGACTCTCTTTCTGGCTTGTAGACCAATACCTTCTCACTGTGTCCTCACACGGTCTTTTCTAACCATGTGCATGTGGAGAGAGAAAGAGAGGCAGAGATTTCTAGCTTTCTCTCTTCTTCTTCTTATAAGGCCACCAACTCTGTTTGATTTGGACCCTACCCTTATGACTCCATTTAGCCTTAATTACATCCTCAAATCCCTTTCTCCAAAAACAGTGACCCTGGGCATGAGGGCTGCAGCATAAACTTTGGGGGGACACAATTCAGCACCATGCCACAAGGACCAATGTATGTAACACTGTGCAGGGTATTAAAAATTTGCCTGGTAGTGTCTGTCTGTGATCTCGTTATCATAAGGACTTGCTCTTGTTTCAAGAGCTCTTTGCAAGGCTTGTTTATACAGATATCAGAACCTGAGACTGTGAGGTCACACTGCTCAGAGTAATTACTACAACTGTGTCAATTTTATTTCCCTCCTTTTACTAGTCCTGTTTGGTGGTCTCTAAAGCATCCTCAGCTAGTTTTGATTGAGGTCAGTTCAGCTAATGTGTCTTCTCCAACGAGTACTTTACTATTCAAAGTGGAGCAATAGAGAATGTTTCCTCTAATTCGAACAGCTCTAAGAATTCAGCTGTAAGTTGGTCACTTGTCCCACCACAGACTGGTGAGGTGGCACTCGCTCATTTGTCCCATTTTGCAAATGGAGACACAGAAGTGATGGAGGTCAAGTGACCTGCTCGAATCTCGCAGCCATTGGGTGGCTGAAGCCAGCTTGAACCTGGATCCTTGTCCCTTTTCGCCACCACTCAGCTCTGGGGGGAGTGATGAGAGTGAGGTTCAGCGGCACAGCCAGGATCTTTCCGGGGATGAGGGGCAGAGCGAGTCCTTTGTCAGGGCCCTCCTCAAAATCAACATGGATCTCCTAAAAATCCATATCCACCCCAGAGCCATTGCCGCCTCCCCTCCTCTGGGACCACCCCTCGGCTCTCTGGCCCGGCTCCCTGGGGCCCGGGCGGGGAGAGCAGCTTCCCGCCGCTCCTCGTGGCTTTCTGGGACGCCAGGTGCCTCTTCATCTTGCGTTAAGGAAGGGTTTTAGTGGGCTGCCGGCTTATTCATCTATCGTAGTTATGGAAACTACTGAAGACTTCAAAAGTGGGTTTAATTCAGTGTGAGGTTCTATCTTTGAAGAAATTTGTTTAATAGTGCAGGGAAAATTGGGCTTTTAATACAGG
This sequence comes from Avahi laniger, assembly GCA_963575035.1. NCBI lineage: Eukaryota > Metazoa > Chordata > Mammalia > Primates > Indriidae > Avahi > Avahi laniger. Next base: position 36,509 of record CAUYSK010003337.1, read on the forward strand.
AGGAACAGAGCCTGCTCTGTGTCTTAGGAGAGAAAATGGAAATAGAGGCAGGAGGTACCAGCGACACCACGGGGCTTGGAAGGAGGGCAGTTCGGGGACGCGGTGGAGCTGAGCCCAAGTAACTGTCCCCGGAGCGGCTGCCTCCCGGAAGGCAAGGGCACAGGAAAATGGCAGTACCTGGTGACCCTGCACTGGGTCACTGCAGGAGCCAGAGTCTGGCCCAGCAGCACAAAGCTACAGTAGCCCATGAGTTTGAGAGCTCGTGGGGGCCGAGACAATCGCAGTCACCTGTGTGTCCTCAGAGGCCCCGCGCTCGACTCCCAGTGAGTGTGTTTCGTGACAGCTCTGGGCTGGAGGTGCGAGTCTCCCAGTGAGCTCGGGCAGAGGCTGATTCTGAGGGAAATGCAGAGTGGCTCCAGGGGTTCTTGTAGTGAACAGGAAGAATTTTGGAATAACACAGTCTTGGGTTCAAATCCCTGTGCCACTGTTTATGACCTGCGTGACCTTGGGCCAGTTTCCCAATATTCCCAGACTTCAGCCTTCTCATCTGCACAGCAGAGACAGTCTGAACCATCTAGGTTGTCACGTACACGAATGACAGCTTCTGTTTACCGAACTCTCCCTGCGTGCCTGGCCCGGCGCTGAGTGCCAAGAGCTTTAATCGCATTGTTTTCTTTCAGTGAGAGGCTCATAAAGGCCCAGTTGGGTATTTCACCCTGGGGCCACTCAAACGCCAGTTCCCTGCCCCAGGGGCCTGGGTGGCTGGTTATTCCAGGTGCAGGGATGGGGCCCCAACCTGCCTGCGGTGCCCATGAGGCGGGAGCATGGCAGGAGCATGGCAGGAGCGTCGTAGGCCTCTTGGCCCAAGCGGCTCCCAGGCCACCCTCCCTCCTGACTTGTGTCGATGCGCCAGGGCCTCTGGAAACCAGAACTAATTTTCACTGATCCTGAAGGGGCAAGAGGCACGCATGAAGGAAGGGACGAGATAAGAACATGTAGGGAGGTTATCTTTCAATGAGGAAAGGCGGTGATGCTTCCCGTCAAGAGCCTTGTCCGGGGATATCTGTTTCAGCACTTCGCTGAGACCCCGGCGGATGGAATTCTGCGCCGTGTGGACTCCGCCGCCGGTGAGCCGCCCCTGCCACCTGCCACGTCCTGACAGCTCCCCTGGGAGGGAGTGCAGAACAGGGCCCCAACGCCAACCATCGGGGCCCAAGACTTGCCCGTGGCCTGGAGCTGTGTCCTCACTGCGTCACTTGGACTGGCTGTGGGGGTGACAAAGGGAGTCAGAGGGAAGGGAAAGAAGGGTGTAGCATACGGGGGTCTCTCTCATGTGCACATACACCACCCGCACTCGCACACAAAAACACACTGCACATACACGTGCACACACATGCAAACACACCACACATACGAACACAGACACACATGTACACCACACATACACACACCGACATACCTACATACATAGCACACACACATACACATTCACATGCACACAAATACAAACACACGTATTGGAAAATCACATATGCACCACATACATAGACACACATGTACACACCACACATACACATACCACACACACATGTACCCCCATACATACACACTCACACACACCCCTATACACCACACACATAGGCACACAAGTACATATACCCACAACACTCACACACCCCACACACACACACACTCAACACATATACACACATACCACACACACTGATATACACACCACACATATACCCGCCACGTCGCACAGACACACACACACCAACCACCCCACACATATACACTCAACACATACATACACATACATGCTACATACTACATACACACAACCCCATGTGCACACCACATGCACACTACACACTACATACTCACACACACAACCCCACATGCGCACACACACATGCACACACACACACTTGCTCCCTGCTCCCTCTTCTCCCTTGGCTGGGCTTCTAAGAAGGATCTAGAGGGCTGTTTTGCTCCAAATCTCTGTCCCGCTGACTTGCCACGCCAGTCTCTTTACTCATCAGAGGGGGAGTGGGGCCGAGCCCAGCTTCGCCACCCTCACCAGGGCTCTCCTGTTCCAGTTTAGATGCAGCCAGCCTGCCCATTCAGTCCTGGGAGGCCCAGAGGTCCGGTGTGGCCCCCAGGCTCTAGCTCCTCTCTCCCTGCCTTATCAGGGGACCTCTGGTGGCACCGAGTATGGTGGCAGAGGGTGTTCTGTGGGCCGTGTGGCCATGGCTCTCCAGCAGACTGGGAAGGTGGCGCCAGCAGAGCACCAGCCACCAGTGGGGAACATTACTCTCTGCCCACCCGCTGTCAGACTGTCTGCTTACCTGCTCCTCTGCCCAGCTCGACTGTGGCCCCAGGTCCCCAACGTCTGCTCAGGGCCAGGCACAGAGAAGGCCGCAGCATCGTGCTGCCTTGTTGTCAGCTGTGGGAGGATGTGTGCCCAGTGCAGTGGGACCTTCCTGCCCTCTGGGCACCTTTCTGAGGTCCAGGGTAGAGGGGGCGTGGCCTGGTACTGCCACAGGATGCCCTCCCCTCCGGCTGCCCAGAGACTGGGATGTGGCTGGGGTAGGAGGCCCCCTGGGGAAGGGGAGGGGTCCCTTTATCCCGCTCCAGAGCAAGCCTCTGCTGGGTGGAGAGGATGGCTTTCCCTGCAGGGAGGTGGGGCCCCGGAGGTCTCCCTTCTGTGCTTGGAAGAGGTCTCCTCCCTGAAGGGGAGGATTTTGTGTCTGAGCACATTGGCTTTGGCTTCTGAGCAGCAGAAATACTCGTGGCAGGGTGAACAGGGGCTCACAAGCTGGAACTTCAAAGAGCCTGACCCTGCAGGCTCCTGGGGGCCTCCTGCCAAAGGGACTTTGCTCATTCACTGTCCCTCTATTGCTGTCAAATGTAGCAGAAGAAACGATTTTCCCTCCGCAGCCCGGAGTTGCGGAAATGCCAACTTCAGCTCAGGCCGATGTTTGGTTTCTGAACAGCCATGTGGTGTGGGTCAGTTATTTGACCTTCTGGGCCTGCGATAATCATGTCCCCCTCCCGGGCTGCTGGAGGATCCAGTGAGTTGATTTCCACAAAGGCAGAGCGTTGGTGATGTGAGTTATTTCTCATTTGGGTCTGAACAACTGGGCTAGATTCCTCACTCGTCCTTGACACACACTGGGAACAGGAGACGAGCCACTGGATGCTCCGCTCTCCACGGATGGCTGTTCCTGAGCTCTGGGGACCCAACAGGTCCAGCCAAGTTCCCGGAATTACTCAGGCCTGGGCGGTGGCCAGCAGGTCAGAGCCAGGCCAGGGGTGACGGTGCCCTGGGGGAGGGGATGCTGGGAAGACAGTCTGGAGAAATATGTGCCTGTGGGGACAAGCAATCTTGTGGCAATAAAAATCCTGATAACGATTCCTGAAACAGTGGCAGTCCTTTCTTCCGGGCTGTCCTCGGGGGGATCGTAGTGCCAGGGGAACATTTGTACAGAGCGATTGCCCAGGATTCAAACAGGGAAACTGAGCCTCAGAGACATTCAAGTCCAACGAGGGAATGGTGGCATTGGACTCTGCCAGCCGGACTGCTGTCCTGCAGTGTCCAGTCCCTCGGTGATGCCTCTTCCAGGACTCCAAGCACTGCCCAAGGTTTGTGAGGAGTAAGGTGGGTGCAGCCCACCCAGACCCTCACTGCTGCCATCCTGCCTGGGAGGCCTGGCCTGGCTTTGCAGGTAGCCTAGGCAGGGCAGGGGGACACAAGGCCCGTGTGACTGGCTGGGTGTGGTTAATGAAGCAAGAACAGAAATGCCTCTGCAGCTGGAGGAAGGGAGAGGGGAAGCCATGTGGTGTAACCAAGCAAAATTCCTGCTTCCTCCACAGCAAGGGGACAAATCATGTCAGGGAGGGAAGATGTATTTCCACCAAGATACAAACGTCTCTGCCCCTGGGCTTCCCAACACGGGTGCTCTGCACATTCCGGGCTGGATCATTCTTTGCTGTGGGGTCTGTCCTGTGCATTGAAGGACGTTTTGAAGCATTGCTGGCCTCTACTCACTAGATGCCAGCACCCACCACCCTCCAGCTGTGACTACCAAATGTGTCCCCAGATATCATCCAATTTCCAGGGGGGCAGAATTGCCTCCCTGCTGAGAACCACTGCTCTACACAATGCAAAGATACTGATTCTTGGCATGGTTAGGGTCAAATACCAGGATATGCAAAAGGGCAGGACATGGAGCCTGAGTGCCCGGGTCGTGGTCATTCCTTCTGGGCGCCCTGAGGGAAAGGACCTGGGTTCTGGTCGGACATAAAAGTGGGAAGTTTGTTTCTCTTCCCAGATTTTCACTGCTGGCTGGGGCTGCAGACGGGCCCAGAAAGCACCGTTTCATTTTGTCCAAGTAAAGAAAGCAGGCGCAGAACGCTGCTCACATATTGATTGACTCATCAAATGATCTGCTGCAGCTGCCTGCATTTGTTTACAGGGTGAAAATTAATGCCACAGATGTTTACTGTATAATAGGATTTGAAATCTGCTGGGGGGAGCACCCGTTGAAACCATTGGGCCAAGAATGAGAAAAACGCTTTTGCATGAAGGAGGATTCGGTTCACTAAGTAGCACATGGTGGTTGCTGACAAACACTAACAAGAACCATGGGCCTCCTCTCCCTTGGCCAATGCTGGCGTTTGCGGCTGTCTCCTTGGCTTTATTCTGCACTGTGCTTTGATGTGACACCTTCTAAAGTATTTTCATCATGGAGAGAGCTGCTTCTGAAAGGCAGCGCCCGAGCCTAATTAACTGATGCGTGATTCATCATTAGCACGGAGGCAGGCCCGGGTCCCCGCTCCCTTTCCCGTTCACAGCTCCTCTTTGTGGTGGGCACTGGCAGCCCTGGATCGCCTGGCAAGGCCATCCATCCCTTGGGCGTGTGTGGGGGTTCCCCTGGCAACCTCATTGGGGCAGGCCGTGTCCCTGCTTTCATTGCCTGGAGCCAGATCGCAGAATACAGCCGTCATCCCAGATGTGTGCTGCTTCTTCTGGGCAGAGCATCTAAGCCACGCAACACTGAGAGTCTTGAAGGCACAGCCGTTTCGTGGCCACGGCCCAGGGCTTTTCCCAGGGGATGGGGTGATGGGGACCCCCGGTGCTCTTTCAGTAGAGTCTTCTCCACGGGAAACGGCTTTGGGGCGGGTCTCCCAGGGAAGCACATGGCAGGCTACAGTCAGTGCCTGGTGACCGGGGGACGCCAGGAGAGAACCTCCTTCCCAGGAAGTTTCCTCCCCGGGCTCAAGTGCACACACTGCATTTGTATTTCCGCTTGTCCTTTTTTTCTCTTCAGCCAGCTCTGATTGGGTTCGCCGCAGATTAACATTTTCCATTATACGTTATAATGTGTTTTTTTTAAACCAAATCTCCCTTCACAGATTGCTGTCTTTATAATATAGGAATTATTTCTGAGTCACTTTAAAAGTCCTGCTTCATTAGCTTGGTGACTGTTTGGTAATTTGCAAAGTCACTTTCGCAAGTTTTAATACTGCCCGGTTGAGGATCACAGTAATAAACGTATTAGGTCGGAATAGTGTTATGGTTCTGTCTGAAATGAAAAAAATTAGAACCAGTCATTAGCTCTGACCTCAGTGCAAGCCTGTGCCGTGCAGGAGAGGATGCAGATGACGCCATCGCAGCCGCCACCATCTGAAGCCCATCCAGGCGAGGCCCCGGAGCCCTTTGTCCCTGCTCTTTGCCATAATTCCTGCGTCTCCTGCGCCGTCTCTGCTTCCTTCCTCCCCGTGATGGCTCCGAGCTCTCCTTCCACACAGTGCCTGCGTCTGGACGCAGCCCTGCAGGGAAGGCGCGGGGCGGGCGAACGGCGACCTCGGAGCCTCTGGCCTCGGGCTCCTGCTCCAGCTTTATTTTGTGACAGATGATGGTGCCCTCCGGGAGGACGTGACCAGAGGCTTTCATTTGGATTTTTGGGGACATTCTCACTTTTCTTCCTCCTCTTGTGTGGAGGCTACCTCTGAGCCATGCTGGGAAAAGGAGAAAATTGCCAACAGCAGCTACGTCCAACCTCTGCTCCAAGGGTGCCAAGCCTCTGCCTGGGGAGGAGGGAAGGGCGCTTTGCTCTCGCTCAATCCCCAGCCGCTGCTCTGCCCCCCCAACTCAGGGCCCTCCCAGCCCGACAGCCTTGGGAGCGAGGGCGGGTGGGCTCGGGGAGGACCTGGGAGCCTCCTGTGACTCTGTCGTGTTTCATTTGCCCTGATTAACTTGGCATCTGTATGAACCAGAGGGAGTAGTGCTCGACCCTAACCTTTCACAGATGTTTCAGGCCAAGGTTTTCTGGCAAAATCGATTTTGACATTTTGATAAGAACCCATTCGCCGTGTTCTGTATTTTGAATCTTTGACTCTAAGTTGTTCTGAAAACCAGCTGTGAAGCTAAATCTTGTTTGGAAAATCTGCATACTGCATCAGCAGCAGAAACTGCAAGAGCCTCGAGGTCATTTCATAGACACTTGAAGCAAGTTAGGCGGGGTGCGAGGATATTGAATCGTGGTAGTTTATCAGACTTCTGCCGTGGGAAGCATTGTGAGAGATGCATAATGAATGTCTTGAACCCTCTTCTGTCTCTTGCAGTGTTTAGAATGCAAAAAAAAAAAGTAGACCTTTAATGGAAAGATTTTGTATTCATGAAAAAGAGTCCCTGCGACTTAGGAAACTTGGTTGCTATGTAAAACTGAACATTGATGTCAGGGGTGGGGTGATCTTTTGTCACTTGGTATAATGAAAAAAAATTAAACATTGGATTGGAAGCATTTTAGGCCACTGTGTGGAAGGCACACACCTACTGTCCAGATTGAGGTTCTCATTTACAAGCATTATTTAGGGGGAAGCGGAGAGATTTCCAAACTGCATTAGCTGCCAAAGGGAGGATCCGCCTCTACCTGCCACCAGTGATGGAAATAGTGACAGCTCCCTGCTCACCTGCACCAGGGGGTGAGGCTGTTTCCTGCTCCACTGTAGGTGACCCTCTGAAGAAATAACCAAAGGAGACAAAGTGTGCAAGGAGGGAGGTCTGGGGACCGGGCAGGGAGGGAAAAGGGGTGGATGATGGTGAGCGAGCCGCACCCGTCTTCTCTTCCTCCCCGTGGACAGTCGATATGATGTGATCTGGGGGGTGGGAGGGATGGAGCCCCCCAGAGGTTGCCTCCTGCACGAGAGCACTGCAAGTTCTTGACCTTCATTGTCTTCCTTCTGCGTGGGGTCCCTTGTGAGATGGGGAGGCATTCTGGGTCTTGGGAGCATTTCATGGAAGGCAGCGGACATGCCATTAAAAGGCTGCATGGTGGCATGGGGCAAAGACTGAAGGAGCCAGGAACCAGCAGGCCTGGGCTCTGGTCACAGTTCCACGCTGGCTTCCTCTCTGATCTGGGCACAGCAAGCCCCCCTTGGGGCTCTATGTGTCCAGTGCACCTGGGGGTGGCAGGGTAGGAGATGAGGCGGCCACGGGGATTCTGGCACCTGTGATGAGCCCTTGTTTTCTCTGTAGCATAACCGTGCAGTGAGGTCGGGTTATGATGGCTACTTTGCAAACTCCATGGAGGAGAAAGCAGAGAAAGATGCAGGGAGATTGTGTCAGTCTGTTTTGCATTGCTATAATGGATCACCTGAGACTGGGTAATTTATAAAGAAAGGAGATTGATTTGGCTCACGGTTCTGCACGCTACACAAGCATCATGCCAGCATCTGCCTCTAGTGAGGGTGTCAGGGAGCTTCCAATCAAGCCGGAAGGCTAAGTGGGCAGGCGTGTCCCTGGCGAGAGAAGGAGGCAGAGTGGGAGGAGGTGGTGCCAGGCTCCTTTAGGCAGAGGCTCTCACATGAACTAAGAAAGTAAGAGCTCACTCATTATCTCAGGAGGACACCAAGCCATTCACAAGGGATCCACCCCCCACCAGGCCCCACCTCCAACACTGGAGATCGAATTTCAACATGAGATTTGGAGGGGCCAAACATCCAAACCGTATCAGAGATGCCAGGGTCCGCCACTTACATAGTTCAGGGGTACCATTTCCTGGAGTCAGAAGATGAATGGATTGACCCTGGGAGTAGGGCCTCTTCTAGGGCCAGCTCTGTGCCAAGAAAGAGATATGAAGATAAACAGGAGGTGGTCTCGGTCTTCTAGGAGCTCACAGTCTAGCGGAGGGGGCAGACGCATGCATGGCTAGAAATAATGGGATATAGGCAGAAGAGGGACAGAAACACATATGTGGGACCAGGGGTCAGGCGCCCAGCTGGCCTGCACAGGCCAGAGAGGGCTTCTCAATGGTGGCGGGGGGCTTGATGTCTGAACCGAATCCCCTTCAAAATGAGCTCCCTCTGAATACTCTGAGTCTCCACAAACATCACAGGGCGCTCACCTTGTTTGCAAGGCACCATGGGATACAAGATAGAGTAAGGTATTTTTTTCACAAACTGCTGCTGCAACTTTGCTAAACCTGACTGAGCTTTCTTCACACCAAGCCCAAGATGATTTCAGAAGTATCTGTGCCAAACATAACTTCTGTCCTTCTGACTGTTCTAGGGCTGATGTTTAATTTTATGGCAAGCAGGTCATTCATAATTTCAGATTAATGGATCAATTCGTACTTGCAATACTTGATTGACGTATCACCCTCATTGCTTGCACCACTCCTTCGTTGATAAGACCACTACTGCCCCTCATCGTCGTCCTTCCTGGTTACGCTTATTATCACCAGTGGATTATGGATCATCAGAAACTGTAAGAGAGAGGCTTTTAGAACAAAAATTCTCCTCCTCAGTCAGTGTGGTGTCTGAAACAAAACAAAACAAAACCCCAAATTCTCAAGGTGTCCCTGTCCCCAAGAAATCATGGGTCAGAAAGAATTTGTATATATAAAAAGTATTTCACAACATTTAACATAAAAATTAATAATAAAAACTTTTAGCAAGTTAAGGATAGAAGGGCCCTTTCTTAATCTGATAAAAGGTAACTATCCAAAATCTGCAGTACCAGGAGATGCAAATTATAACAATAAGATATAGGACACACCCACCCCACTGGCTAAAATGTTAAAAGACCGAGGATGCCAAAAGTTGACATAGTTGGGGAACAACAGGATGCTTTACACATTATGGATGGGGATGTGAAATAGTATAAACAATTTGGAAAAATGTCTGGCAGGTTCATATAATTCAACTGAATATATAATATATCTACCCTATGACCCAGCAATTCCTGTCTTGGACATTTACCAAGAGAAATGAAAACATATGTTCACAAAAAGACTTGTATAAGAACGTTATTGGTAGTTTTACTCATAATAACTGAAAACAGGAAGCAGCTCAGGTCTTTACCAACAGGTCAATGGGTACACAGAGGTACATCATACCATGGAATACTACTCAGCAATGAAAAGAAACGAATGACTGCCACATGCCACACCTGGGGGAATCTCAGAAACAGCTGACGAATGTGCATTCGTCAAAATTCATCCCATAATGGGCCGGGCGCGGTGGCTCACGCCTGTAATCCTAGCACTCTGGGAGGCCGAGGTGGGCGGATCGTTCTGAGCTCAGGAGTTCGAGACCAGCCTGAGCAAGAGCGAGACCCCGTCTCTACCAAAAATAGAAAGAAATT
>CAUYSK010003340.1:0-18547 GCA_963575035.1 Avahi laniger
CCTAAGTATTTATTTTCTTTGAAACAGCTGTAAATGGTATTACATTTTTATTTGGTTTCCACTAGATCTTTAATTAATATTTTAATATTTTTAAATATTTTATTTAAAAATGTTAATATTTTAAAATGTAATTGATTATTGCATGTTGATCTTCATGCGTGTTGATACTTCAACCTTATCGAACTCATTTATTGGTTCTAAGAACTTTTTTTATAGATTTCTTTGAATTTTGTATATAGAAAGTCATGTTGTCTGCAAATGGAGATGGATTTATTTCTTCCCTACCAATCTGTACCTTTTATTTCTTTTTCTTGCCTTATTGTGCCAACCAGAACTTTCAGGACTATGCTGAATAAGATGAGAACAAACATCCTTACTTGTTCTAGATCTTCGAAGGGAAGCTTTTGGTCTTAAGTTATGCATTATGTTAACTGTAGGTTTTTTGTAAATGCTCTTATGAGGTTGAAAAACTTCCCCTCTCTTCCTAGTTTGCTGAGAATTTTTATTGGAACAATAACTGTATGATAATTCTTCTGTAGTTTTTTGATGTGGTGCATTATACTGACTCATTTTCAAAAATGGAAACAGTCTTGCATACCTGAAATATTCTGGTAGCAGAATATTATTTTTTTTTGATGCTGCATTCAATTTTCCGATCTTTTTCTGAGGATTTTTGTATTTCCTTTCCTCCCTCCCTCCCTCCCTCCCTCCCTCCCTTCCTTCCTTCCTCCCTTCCTTTCTTTTGTGCTATCTTTGTCTAGGTTAAGTGTCAGAATAATATTAGCCTCATAATGTAAGTTGGGAAGCATTCCCTCATCTTTTATTTTCTGGAAGCGATTGTATAAAATTGATATTATTTCTTCTTTAAATGTTTAATAACATTTCCAGTGAAACCATGTAGGCATGTAGATGTCTCCTTTGGGGGATTTTTAAATTACAAAGTCAACTTCCTTAGTAGTTATAGGACTACTCTGGTGACCTCTTTTACCTTGACTGACCTTTGATAGTATGTGGCTTTCAAGGAATTCATCCATTTCTTCACAGTTGTCCAATTTATGAACACACATTAGACTGCAGTGTTCTCTCATTGTCCTTTTAATGACTACAGCATTTGTTATGACACCCCTCGTTAGAGTCCTGATATTGGGGATTTGAGCCTCCTCTCTTTTTATCTTTGTCGGTTTTGCTAGAAGTTTATCAATTTATTAATTTTTTGCAGAATATGCATTTTGTTTTATTAATTCTTCTATTGTTTTCCTGTTTCAATTTCATTTATTTCTGCTCTCATCTTTTATTATTTCTTTTTTTCTGTTTGCTTTGCTCTTTCTTTTCTTAGTTCTTGAGGTAGGAACTTGGATTATTGACAGGAGATCTTTGTTTTTTTCCCTCTCATTTAGGTACTTACCAGGCCTGACCCTCCCTAGCTTCAGAGAATCAAACAACACTGGGTGTGTTCAGCATGGTATGGCCATAGTCGCTTTCTACTATTTCAACAAAAGCATTTAAATTATACATTTTTCTGTCAGCACTGCTTTAACTGAACCCTTACAAAGTCTGATATATTTTAATTTTCCTATATTTATATTTAAAATTTTCTTTGAGACTTCCTCTTTGACCCATGCATTATTTAGTAGTGTGTTGGTTAGTTTTTGTGTTAGGAGAATTTCCTTTGGTCTTTCTGTTATTGATTCCAATTTAATTCCATTTTGGTTAGGGAACACACTCTGGATGACTTCAAATGCTTTCAATTTGTTAAAGTTTATTTATGGCCCAGGACATAGTCTATCTTGGTGAATATTTCATAGACACTTAAAAAAAATGTATTCTGGTGATATCAGATCATGTGTACTATAAATTTCGATTTGATTCTATTAGTGAATGGTATTGTTCAATTTTTGTATATCCTTGCTCATTCCTGTCTTTTGAATGTAGTTTTAACATTTTCTAAAAGTGAGATATTGAGGTCCCCAACCATAGCTTTAGAGTTATCTATTTCTTCTTTCAGCTTTATAATTTTTGCATAATATAACTCGAAGCTCTGTTGTTTGATGCATACACATTTAGGATTGCCATAGCATCTTGATGGATAATCCTTCTATGATATTTTAAGATTTCAATTTTTCTTTATGTTCTTTGCTCCGAAGTTTACCTTATCTGATACTAATACAGCCAATATTGCTGTTTGTATTATTTTTTAAAATTAATATTTTCATGCTATGTTTTTTTTCATCCTTTTACTTGTTAGGATCAAAGTGAGTTACTTTTACATAGTTGGTGTGTTTTCTTAATTCCACTGCCAACATTAGCCCCGCTGGTCTTTTAATTGGTGTATTTACGTAATACACATGTAATTTTTATATGGCAGAGCTTAAGTCTGCTATTTTAGCATTTGTTTTCTGTCTGTTCTCTTTTCTTCTTCTCCCATTTTTTTGAATCCTTGTAGGTTACTTGGACTTTTATTTTAGAATTCCATTTTTATATATTTATAATATTTTTGAGAATATCTCTTTGTGTAGTTCTGTTAGAGTTTGCTCTAGATATTGCATGTATACATGTCACTAACTTATCACAGCCTTCTAGTATCGAAGCTTTACTACTTCTAATGAAAGGAAAAAACTCATTTCCATTTATATCTCTTCATCCTTTCCACTTTTTAAGAGTCTCATGCTCTATCGGCTGAACTAGCTGGGCACTCCCTTTCCGCTTTTTAAATAAAATTATCAAATATTTTCTTTACGTACACTGAGCACCACATCATATGGTATTATAATTTTTGTTTTGAACATAAAATATATTTTACAAAATTTATGGGATGAAGAATAGTGTATTATATTTACCTCTATTTTTACCCATCCTGTTCCTCTTTCCTTTTAAAGGCTTCAGCTGCTTTCTGTTATCATTGTACTCTGTTTAGACAATTTCCTTTAGCCACCGTTGAAGGGGTTTTCTGCTTCCGATGAATCTCGGTAGTGTCCCTTAATCTGAGAATGTCTTCAGTTTCCCTTCCTCTCCGAGGGATAGTCTCACTGCTCACAGGGCTCTGCTTATTTCTTTTTTTTAGCACTTGAAAGGTGTATTGAAACTTCCTTCCAGCTTCCATGGTTTCAGATGAGAAATCCACTGTTATTTGAATTAGTGCTTCCCTATAAGTAATATGCCATTTTTCTCTGGCTGTTTTTAATTTTTCTTTTGTCTTTAGTTTTTAGTTTAATTAGTTAAAGTAATTTTATTGTGTCTTAATGTGGATTTTTTTTCCTTAGGTTATCTCTTCACTCAGTTTCTTGAATCTGTAGGATTATGTCTTTCACCAAATTTGGGAAGGTTCAGCTTCTCAATTTTTCTACTTTCCTTCTGAATTCTAACATACAAATGTTAGCCCTTTTGTTATTCTCTCATAATTCCTTGGGTCTCCATTCCTTTCTTTGTTTGTGTTGTTCTTTTGTCAGTCTATATTCTTTCTGTTGTTTAGATTGAGACCACTGATTTATAGTGTCTATGTATTAATAATAGCTGCTTTAAATATTGTCAGGTAATTCCCACAACCTATTCATCTCAGTGTTGGCTGGTTTTCTCGTCTTCTTCCATTTAAGTGTGTTTTTCATGGTTCTTGGTATAATGAGTGATTTTTTTTTTTTTGCAAATATCCTGGACATTTTAGATATAATCTTAGGAGACTCTTGATTTTATTAAATCATCTTTTTCAGGTAGCAGTGACTCTATTTATGTTTAGCATGTGGGTCCTGGATCACTCTAGTGATGAGCTTTAGTGTCAATAACAATTTAGTTAATTTAGTTTTTAGAGTCTTTGTGATGCTATTCCAGTCAGCTTGTTCTTCTGGCTCTGCTGGGTTCTTCATTGATTCTTGCAAGTGCCACCTGCACTTTCCAGTGCTATTGGGTGGGAGGTTCAGGATGTACTGGGCCTTAGTCACTGCTGCAGATCAGGCCTGCTGCTGCCCAGGTGTGGGGCAAACCTCAGTAATGCTTTACCTTCAAGTCTGCTTACTGTGTGAAGTGAGCGTGGATCCCCACACAGCCCTGCTAGTAGTGGATGTCAGGCCTGCACAGCTCTAGGCATTGGGCAGGGGTGAGTCTCTTTGTTAGATCTCTGCCGGGCTTCCCCTTTCCCAGTCCTTAGGTCAGGGCAAGCAGGCTTCACTCGTTTGTTTTCTATGTCTCTTGGCAGGTCCGAATTTCAGGTCTCTTCTGTACTCAGCCTGCCATATATGGAAGATACAAAGAAAACCCAGGAGTTCATTTAGGTATCTTTTCTCACTTCCTGAGGTCCCTAGCCAATCTGATTTCTTCTCTCTACCTTTCAGAATTCTTTTATATTATAATTGTCTGCTGAATTATTTCCAAGGTATATAGCTGTATTTAAAGGACAGACACAGGGAAAATTGAGTCTATTTTCTTGCTATTGAGTTGTTTGAGTTCCTTAACATATTTTGAATATTAGCCTTTCAGATGTATGTTTTGAAATATGTTTTCCCAACCCATAGGTTGTCTCTTCAAACTGGTAATTTTTCTTCTACTGTGTAGAAGCCTTTTAGTTTGATGGCATCACAGGTGTCTATTTTGCTTTTGCTGCCTGCAGTTTTGGGTCAAATCCAAAAAATCATTGCCCAGATCAGTGTTGTGTAGTTATTCCTCCTATGTTTTCTTGTAGAAGTTTTACAGTTTCTGGTCTTACATTTAAGCACTTAATCTATTTTGAGTTGATTCTTGTATATGGTGTGAGATAAGCATCCAATTCCATTCTTCTGCATGTGGATATTTAGTTTTCCCAACACCATTTATTGAAGAGACTATCCTTTTTCCCTTTTGTATTCTTGGCACCTTTGCTAAAATCAATTACCATACATATGGGGGTTTGTTTCTGGGCTCTCTATTCTGTTCCATTGGTTGGTATGTCTTTTTTTTATTTTTGCCAGTACCATGCTGTTTTAATTACTATAGGCTTTGTAGTATAGTTTGAAATCAGGTAGTGTGATGCCTCCAGCTTGTTCTTTTTGCTCATAATTGCCTTGGCTATTTGGATTTTTTTGTTGTTCCAATTTAAAAATAGGCAAAGGACCTAAAAAAAATTTCTTAAAATAAGACACACAAATGGCCAACAGATATATACATCACACACACACACACACATATCACTAATCATTAAGGAAATGCAAAATTAAAACCACAGTGAGATGTCAGTTCACACCTGTCACAACAGCTAATATTAAAAAGACAAAAGATAACAAGCATTGGCAAGGATATGGAGAAAAGGCAACCCTTGTACATTGGTGGTGGGAATGTAAATTAGTACGGCCATTATGGAAAACTGCATGGAAGTTTCTTCAAAAACTTAAAATAGTATTATTAATACTGTATGAAGCAGCAGCCCCACTTCTGGGTATTTACCCGAAAGATTTGAAATCAGTTTGTCAAAGAGATGTCTGCTTTTACACGTTCTATACAGCACTATTCACCATAGCCAAGTTACAGAATCAACCTAAGTGTCCACAGATTGAAGAAAGGATAGAGGGGTGGGGGGTCGGGGCGGGAGAAAGGATGAAGAAAATGTGGTCTATATGCACAATGGAATATTATTTAGCCTTAAAAGAAGGAAATTCTGTCATTTGTAACAACATGGAATTGGAGAACATTATGTTAAGGGAAATAAGCCAGGCACAGAAAGACAAATACTACATGTTCTCGCTTATATGTGGAATCTGAAACAATCAAACCCATAGAAATAGAGGGTAGAATGATGGTTATCAGAGGCTGGAGGGTGGGGGAATGGGGAGATGACAGTCAAAGGATATAAAATCTCAGACAGGAGAAATGGGTGTTTTTTTTTTTTTAGATCTGTTGCACAGTGTAGCAAATATACATAGTTAATAATAGCATATTGCACATTTCAAAATTGCTAAGAGAGTTAATTTCAAATGTTCTCATCACAAAAATGATAAATATTTGAGGTGATGAATATGTTATTTATCTTAATTTAATTATTTTACATTATATTCATAAATCAAAACATAACTTTGTACTCCATAAATATATATAATTATAAATTGCCAAATTATAATAAAAAATAGAAAAGTGAGTCTAGAATATCTTGTCTCGTACATTTTAAAAATGTTTTAGCTATCATTTTTCATTTTTTTCAGTGAAAGGGATGGACAAAATAATTAGATTACCATATTACAGTAATTGGATTTCTGTGTAGTAACTTTAAACTGTGAACATGCGATATATAGATGTTTATTACTGTAATACTATGTATCAGTGATGGTTTTATGTCCTTCTCCCAATTGTTCATTACTACTATCCTCAACTCATTTACTCTTATTTCCTTACTATCCATCCAAAGGACATACTAATTTCTACTCTTGAGCTTTGGTCATAGTTTTGTAACAATCACAACTGCCCCGTACATCCATTCTCCATGGCCTTCTGTTCCACAGATCCATACACTGTTTAGTGACTGAAGCTAAAAATGTTTCCATTATCTCTAGAGATTTTATTTTAATACAAGTTAGGATACTTTCTTCCCAAATAATAACTATGGTATTTTAGGGAGCTGAAAACAAGTGAGAAATTTCAAAACATAAATCGAGGGTCAAATGAAATCATAGCTATAAAAGCAGTACATAAATGTTAATTGTTATTAAGGCAACATGAGAGGATTCAAATTTACCTGGTTTTTCATTCGATTTTTGAGTGATCAGAGCCACAGGAACCATTGTGGACTATTATACCAAATATTAAAAATAATCTTTCACAACCCCTCTGCCATTGTCAGCTCTCCCTTACAGTATCAGAGAGGTTTCTATATTAAATAATAGCAAATGATTTCAGATAAAATGTTTTTGCAATAGTTAATAATAAAAAATAATGTTTTACTCTATGATGCATTGGTCATTTAGAAAAAGACAATTCTTGACTAATATGTCATTATGAAACTTTTATCCACTTACTATTGACTATAAAATATTACTAATATCCCAAACCTTTTTGTTTTAATTTTAAGAAACTCAATTTTCAATAATGGTGTCTTGTCACCTTCATATATCAGCCGCTCTAACCTTTACATCAAGCTGTATTATATTTAATTATATTAACTTATCTCTGCCATATCATCTGTTGACTGAATGAATCCTAATTGTTAAATAATCTTAGCTTCATTTTATTATAAATTTGATTCTTGAAATAGTCAAAGAAAAAAACTGCTCTGAGCTATCAATGTTTCTTTGAGTTTATATTTATATCTAAGTTTTGTTTTCTGTAACATGTGCAGGAAGGCTGCTTTATTTTGTTTTCATCACGCTCTAGCCAACAATTTAAAATACTTGATTAATGTGAATTTAAAATACTTGATTAAATAAATTGAATGCAGAGGAAATGACTATGGCAGCTTCTTACAAAAAAGGGAACTTAATGATGTAAGTTACTTGAGCCCTAGGCTGAGAGATGGATATTTTCTCTGCCAGGGAGAGCACCCGACATGGTACTATTGGAAGTTCATTCATTCATTCAGCTCGTCAATCAGCAGATACTATGGACTGCCACTCTGTCAGGTGATTTGAAAAGAACTATGCCTACTTTGGTGAATAAAATAAACATGGTCCTTACTCTCAGGGAGTTTACAAATTAATGTAAGACAATGACAACAAACGAAAAAATGAACAAGCAAATATATAACTGTAACTTTTAGTTAGTGCAAACGGTGGGAACAGCAGAGTGATAGAAACTCTCTGGCTGGTATTGGACACCGGAGAAGAAAGGGATGTAATTAATGGGTACCCTAGGGTGTTAGATTTCAGTGGCAATCTGAAGGATGAGAAAGGGCTGGGAACACTGACCAGAATCAATCTCTGCTATCACAGATTCCTCTAGTTTACCTGCAACTGTAGATCTAGAGATAAGTATCTAGTAATATTTTTGTCCATAAACTTGAATAAATTTTGATATAAACTAGTTTCTATCATTTATTCACAATGTGGGATGATATTTAAAATGGTAAAGAAATAGCTATTTCTTAAGACTCACTTCTACCCAGGCTAATCATAATTTGTTGAATGATTTAGTGATCAACACGTACTCCACAAAATAATTTGAAGCCTATGATCTTAAGTTATGCCATAAGACAATCCTCCTTTTTTATGTCTCAAGACACATATATCCTATGAAATGCAGGCTGGAGCCCTGCAACACCTGGCAGTTGCAGAAATGAAAACCTCCCGGCACGTCCCCTCTATTTGAGTAAAACCGAAAAGAAGTAGCTCAAGGTCTTCCTCTGAGCTGAAAGAGTGCTCCAGCCACCCCGTGACAATATTTCCAAGGACTCTTTTGTTTAGTCACTTCCCCCTAGTCTTCCCTTTTCTAACTGTTGCAGTGGCTGGAAAGATGAGAAAGATTATGGAGATAACAGGAAACAATACAGAGAAAATTTTGCTGTCTGTCAGTTGGTTTTTAAATCATAACTTTTTAAGTACAATCTTAATCGATTCAGAAAGAGTGATTTATTTTCTTTTTTCCTTTATTCTCACAAATTCCTAGTAACAGTGTTTTGTAAAAACACGGCAAGTACCCTACAAGTGACATTGCTTTAGGATCTTCACAAGTAATTTCATGCTTTTGAATTTTAATTTTCCATATTTAAAATCCTTAAAGTCTTTTCAGGTCCAAATAGCAGCTACGGCTTATTGTAAACTTTTACGTGTCAGTTGCTAATAGACATATATTATTTCATTTAAATTTCATTTAACAATAATAAAAATCCTGTACCAAAGATAGCATCATTCTCATTCTACAGATGAGGAAACAGTTTCAGAAATATTGAGCTACTTGCTGAGAACCACACAGCTAGTCGTTAGCAAAACTGAATTGAAACCCAAGTCCATTTTTTCTTAATCACCCTCTATACATGATTTTTTCCCCAAAATCTTAAGGGAGTACAAATGTTTTAGGGTACACGGATAATTTTTGTAATGCTTGAGTCCTGGCTATAAGTGGTCCCGTCACCCAAATAGTGTTCGTAGTACCCATTAGGTTGGTTTATTCCTCTCCACTCCTCCCCCTCCCCCCAGTTGCTTTCCACTGAGTTTTACTTCCCCCTGTTCGCTCTGTGCACTTGTGTGCACATCGGTTACTTCCAGTTTAATAGTGAGTACGTGTGGCATTCGTTTTTCATTCTTGCCATACTTCACTTAGGAGAATGGTCTCCGGTTCCATCCGGATTGCTGCAAAAGCTATTAATTCATTTTTTATGGCTAAGTAGTACTCCGTGGTGCACATATACCACATTTTATTAAGCCACAGATGAATTGATGGGCACTTGGGTGGATTCCACATCTTTTCAATTGTGAATTGTGCTGCAATAAACATTTGGGTGCAGGTGTCTTTTAGATAAAATGACTTCTTTTCCTTTGGGTAAATACCCAGTAATGAAATTGCTGGATCGAATGGTAGGTTTACTTTTAGTTCCTTGAGGAATCTCCGTATTGTTTCCCATAGAGGTTGTACTAATTTTCAGTCCCACCTTTTTATGTTCTATGGGCTGCATCCACAGCACAGCCGGGCTCTACTTCCTTGAGAGTGGTCTTAGGAGAGTTACTACTAACCCTGATACTTCTAATCTAGAGATACTTCACTCAATTTCAACTCTTCTTTTGGTTGTCCAGATATCTATGTGAGGAGTATATTCTCTCCATCATTGGAATTCTGTTTATCTTTGGAGTTGGGGAGGTTGTTTGAAAATTAATACAGGGGGCCTTAGATGGAAGATGTGTCAGGTAAAATACTTTGCTGACAATGCCAAAACGGGCATGAATACACTGGGTTTTATCAGAAATTTATCATACAGACTGTGGCAGGGTGCCACTTTGTTAGAGTTCAGGGGAAAAGTGTGCATGGGTTTTCCTTAAAAGTTTCTCTATCTGGATCTAAACAGCAGACATATATTCAACGAAGTTTTTTTTTTTTTTTTTTGCCTTTAGTAGACTTTATTTTTTAGAAGTTTTAGATTTCCATAAAATCTGAGCAGATAGTACATTTTCCATATACCTCCTTCCCTTTTTACTATTTCTCCTATTATTAACATCTAATCATATTGTATATTTGTTACAATTGATGAACCAATATTGGTACATCATTATTAACTATAATCCTTAATTTACATTAGGGTTCACTCTCTGTGTTTTGCAGTTTTGTAGGTTTTGCCGGTGCAGAATGTCATGTGTCCACCATTATAGTATCAGACAGAATAGTTTCACTGCTCTAAAAGTCCTCTGTTTTCTGCCTATTTCTTCTTTAGCCTGTTGATGTAATGGAAACTTTTCCCTTGGGTATATTTCATGACAGTTAATTTTCCCATCCCCTGATTTGAAATCCCAAGTGCACTTTTCTCAGATCTTTACCATGAGAACCTGGTAGAACTCCTGAAGATAAAACTCACAATAGTGTGGGCACCTCTGTAAAACTGGGACCCTGTGCATTTTTCACTCTCAAACTGGTCCACATTTATCTTCTGACAATTTCTACCAGTTCCTGGCTCCAGCAGCTTCTGGTTATAGTAAGCTGTGATTCTCTATGAACTGATTCTTTAATTTTCAGGACAGTTTGCCCTTGACCTCAATTCTCTAATGGAATTAAGAATTGCTGATTTGCAGTATGTTCATCCTTTTTTCTTATTATGAGGGCAAAATGATGACTACTAAGCTCTTTATGTTTTAGCCTGGAAACTGGAAGTTTCAATGAGTTTTGGAGAAAGTGGATGAGGAACTAGCTTAGTGCAATTATGTCTACCTGGGCACAAACTTGAGAGATTTTTGTTAAATAGGAGTGGTTCAGTTTACATGTCAGATTTCTCCTTTTTGAGAAATGGAATATTGAATACGAATTCTAGGAGTTTTTTTGGTAATACATAAACTGAAAGAAAATAACTGAATATATGAATAATCAGTAATTCTGTCAAATTACTCTTGACAAATGCTGCCTGTTCTTCCTTAACTCTCTACTACTGCAGGTAGCAGCTGTCTGCTGAAGGTATTGGATCCCACCAGGAAGCTCTCAAGATTAGAAGAACAAGAGATGTTTCAGTTATGCTTTCTCTGAACAATGACACAGAGTGCATTTTCTTCTACCACTTTCCTGGTTTGTAAGTTCAAAATAGAAAACACAATTGATTTCTCAATACCTTTTAATTTACTTTTCATTGGTTTCTATTTCACGGATTTTGTCGGCTTGGTCACTATTTTCCTGCAAGTTACATGTGAGTTATTAACTGTCATTCTTTTCCTTATTTCTTAATATTACATGGGTACAAACGCTTTGGTTATGTAAATTGCTTTTGTACTGTTTGGGTCAAAGTTACAAATGTGCCCATCGCCTAGGTAGTGTGCACTGTACCTGTTAAATGTGAATTTGCCCATCCACTCCTCCTCCCTCCCACCTGTTTGATTTCTGATGAAAGTTATTTCTACATGTGCACCTAAGTATGGATCAATTAGTTCCAATTTAATGGTGAGCATATGTGGTGTTTGTTTTTTTCCATTCTTGTGATACTTCGCTTAGAAGAACGGTCTCTAGTTCCATCCAGGTTGATAGGTGGGACTGCAAACTAGTACAATCTCTGTGGAAAGTAGTAGGGAGATACCTCAAAGAACTGAAAGTAGACTTAACATATGACCCAGCAATCCCACTAGTGGGTATTTACCCAAAGGAAAAAAAGACATTCTCTAAAAAAGGCACCTACACTCGAGTGTTAATAGCAGCATAATTCACAATTGCAAAGATGTGGAAACAACCCAAGCACTCATCAGTACACAAGTGGATTAATAAAATGTGGTATATGTACACCATGGATTATTACTTAACAATTTAAAAAATGGTGAACTTAATTGTCATTCTGTTTCTGATGCTTGATACCTGTTCCTCACACCTGGCAGTGGCATCTGTCACCCTTGACTGTTACCCAAATCTGGCAGTGACCTAGGCCTGTTGGACCTTTACACTAAGATCATAAAGCCAAAGGCCATAGTTATCTTTAAAAATGGCCCCTTCAATTTATGAATGTAGAATTTTCGGATGAAAAAAAATGTGTATAATGGACAGACAAGAAGAACCATAGAGGATAAGATGAAATGTAATGGGAATATATACAAAGTCTTGTGATATGTTTATTTTAGATTTTTTAATTTCATAGAGCATAGGGAAGGGGAGACTTGGTATAATACTAAAAAGTATTAGTTGATTAATGAACTTAAGCCAGTTATAACCACTGAAAAAACTATTTGGATAATAATAATGGAAATACAATGTACTTCCTAAAGAAGATGATAGCTTCTGTGTATTAAAAAATTGATAGAGTATTCCCAGAGGAACGTATATGACACATTGATATGCCTGAAAAGCACATTGTTGATGAAATCAAACAAACCAACAGACACATTTTTTAACCTGGAAGAAAGAAATCATTCCAGAATGGCAAAGGCTATCCTGCATCTTTTGAAGAACTCTAACATATAAGATAGTATAGGCCTATTATTCATTGTTAAAGGGCACAACTTGGAAAAACTTATGGAAAGCTGAGGAAGAATTCAGGGCAACCCCCTGAACTGGAGTGGACTGCCACAGAGGGACTGAGTTTCTGTCCCTGAGATGTTCCAGGTGAGAACAGGTATGGATTTCGCACTGGCTGTACAGTTATACTAGACAACACCTAACACTTTTGCTAGCTCCTAAGATGCTATAATTTTAGGGATGCACGGAGATTGGAGTCTTCTCTTAGCCATCAAGAATTAGTTAAGCAGGAGCTGCAACTCTTTGACCTTACATTTTAATGGAAAACAAAAGAAGCACAATATATATCCAGCACCTAAAGACTTACTTTCAAATATGAGATCTGACCTGTTTATTATATAATTTCGTATATCGTTATTATGGTCCCCACTTTAACATTTGAATAAACCGGGGCTTAGCAAGGCTGCATTACTTGTTCAAAGTTTCATATCCAGCAACTGAAACCCCTGAGTAGTCTGATTTCCAAGCCCACTCATTTATAAACCTCACGAACTGTTATTCTTCTTCATTTCTGGTTATATTCTTAATGATTAGGAACATAAGAAAACTCCTACAGTTTTGATCATACTTTTCCCATGTACGGCAAAATGTGGCCAGCCATTTTTAGAGAAATAACAAAGTTGCATTCAGAAAAGTACTTGCCTTTCTGAATGCAACTTTGAAAGAATTTTCTTTCTTTCACTTTGATACTGATATCCTAAAGCTAAAACTTGATTTGGCACTTCCAGAGGGCCAGTTAGTTACTGTTCCTGTTTTAACTTATTACATTTTTATCCTAAATTTTAGCTTTGCCTGTTGGGATCTATTACATTAATTACAGAGTTAAACCACTAATGCATGATTGTTCTCAATTTGTAAAGAGAAGTTCTTTTGGCTATTTCACAAAAGGTGCAGTCTCTACACCCCAGGCCAGTCGTCATGCCTGCTTTGTGCTGAGTCCCTGGTGACATAATCACATATTGAAGACACTCAGGGCAAGAAATAGTTGGGCTGTAAGTCTCGAGTTCTGTCTACCAACTATCCGCATCAAACTTCAGGAGGAATTTGCGTTCAGATTTCTAACACATCCCCCCAGTGTTGGTTCTAGTCATACTTCTATTTCTAACACCAACTAAATTCTAATATAGGGTGAGGCCCCCAGCAATGCATATGGTTAAGGGCACAGAATCTGCATCCAGACAGTCTGGGTTCAAATCCTGGCTTTATGTTTTTAATTCCTCCACATCTTGGCCATTTCATGTGTAAAAGAGGGATAATAATACCTCTCTTACAGATGAAATGAATTAAAACATAAAAGGGAGATTCTTGCACGTGAAAATAACCATATGATAATATTATGGTATATTATTATATTATTCAAAGTGAGATATGATTGCATATGCCAAACTCTGTGTTTTCCAGTAGGTTTTCTTTTTTTTTTTTTTTTTTTTTTGAGACAGAGTCTCGCTTTTTGTTGCCCGGTCTAGAGTGAGTGCCGTGGCATCAGCCTAGCTCACAGCAACCTCACGCTCCTGGGCTCAAGAGATCCTACTGCCTCAGCCTCCCGAGTAGCTGGGACTACAGGCATGTGCCACCATGCCCGGCTAATTTTTTCTATATATTTTTAGTTGTCCAATTAATTTCTTTCTATTTTTTGTAGAGACGGGGTCTCGCTCTTGCTCTGGCTGGTCTCGAACTCCTGAGCTCAAACGATCCGCCCACCTCGGCCTCCCAGAGTGCTAGGATTACAGGCGTGAGCCACCGCGCCCGGCCTAGGTTTTCTTTTCTTTTCGTGGTGTTCTTCTCTTTTCACTTCCTTTCTTCTAGCCAACTCTTCTTCCTTCCTTCCTTCCTTCCATCCTTCCTTCCTTCCTTCCTTCCTTCCTTCCTTCCTTCCTTCCTTCCTTCCTTTTTTCTTTTATGATGATTGATTTTGAATGAATTCACTACTGAGGCAAGCCCATGCACATATCTCCATAACTTCTGACCTGGCAGTCCAACTGTTAACTCTGCTATTCTTGGTTTTTGTGAGGTATTAGAGCATTTCAGGAGAAATGTAGAATATTTTTTCATTTGTCATATACTGAAGCATGAGACCCACCTCAATAGAACAGATATAAGCAATTCCCACTTATTATGCTACAGAAACATTAATCTATTAAAAAGATTAAAAAGATTAAAAGATTAAAAAGATTAAAAAAACATTAATCTAAAAAAACCTACGCTGGGATCAGGAGAGTCCCCAGATAAAATATGATCTTCACATCAGCATTTGTTTTCTAATTAGGATTGCTTAGTGGCAATTTTATCCAATAATTTAGTTAAATTTCATTTCTAAAGTATAAATGTCCTCTGAAGGCACATGGGTGAAGTTAAATCAATAACCACATTATTGTAAATTACTTCATAATTATATATTGATAAACAGAATAAGGTTATGTGATATCCATTTTCCATATCACTGCATACCTCAGACAACTTAGTAGCAAATTGCATTATTGTGGGGTTTTTTTAAAGAAAGCTTTGTTTTGTATAAAACACATTTCATCATTTTAAAGCAATGTAACTTTAGCATAGCATTCTTTCCCTTGTTTAAATTTTTTATACCATGTAAACTCAGGGTATCTGACTTATATCTTGCTTTTTAAAATGTTCTAAGGGAATTTTATAAAAAAATAATATTTAATAAGTTATAAGAAAATAATTGCATTCTGTTCTATGTTTTTAGGCCTGGCTAGAGAACTGGGAGATGGTGAGATGTTATGGCATCTCAAGTCAGTCTTGCCTGTTCTATAGCATAGGCTGAGCATCAGCTTAGAATGTTCTCCTTATCTGCTGACCTTGCTTTGGTCTGTGATCTCTTCCTCCTACCTGCTATTTATCATATACTTATTTAGACTGACCTTGTGTCCTAGAATGTTCAGAATCATCTCCGTTTTTAGTTAAAGTAGCCCAATTATTGGTTGAGAAAACATGGTCACTGTACACATATCTGCCTACTAATTACTGTATCACTTGTCTCTCACCTAGAGCACAAATTCATGGCTCGGATACGTCACTGGCATGAGTTTGTTCTATGCTGACTTTGTCACTCTGGGGAAAGACACGAGGAGGAGGTGTGGACAAGGAGAGGGGTGCATTTTGGGCAGAGGCACACTCCTCCTTCAATCTATTTTTAGCATTTACGAGGTTGTTTTTCATAGCCAAGTTATTTAACCTATTTCTATACCAAATAGAGACAATGCTCCTTCTTTTCAGCTGTTTTGATTTTTTAATGACATGATATATTCATGATTAGTCTTGGTCCTTAACACTTAGTAGGTGCTCAATATATGATAGGAATTATTGTGAATAACAGTAATTATTGTAAATTCAGTATGCAAATAAAACTGCCTTTCTCTTCACTGACACATTGTTTATCTTACCAGGTCTCCTCTTGAAATATTGGTCATCATTTCTGTGAGAAGAATCTATGGTTAGTGATGCTAGCTTGACCCTAAAACAGGATTTCTCAACCAGGTATGACCATGCACGATTATTTTCTTCAAATTTATTGATCAAAATCTTCAGAGGTAGCTGTATTTAAAAACCCCTCATATGGATTCTGAAGTGAAACTTGGTTAAGAACCACTCAGTCAAACATCTGAGTGGGGTTTGAAAGTCCTAGGTCTAAAGAAATTTCCTCTTCTTTCATAGTGATTAACAAGGAGCTTCAAGGAAAGTTACATTGTCAGTTATTGGAAACCTACATGTCAGGTGTCCCAGGTAGGATCATTTCCAAGCAGTAGGGATAATGCATGAATCAGCTTTTTGAAATCCAGGCTGATTTTCCAAATGATTTTTAAATGAAAGACCTCAAACCATAATCAAGTTGTGTCCTCAAAAAAATGGAAGATATTCCATGCTTATGGTTTGGAATAATCAATGTTAAAATGTCCATACTACCCAAAGCAATCTACAGATTCAATGCAATCCCCATCAAAACACCAATGACATTCTTCACAGAAATAGAAAAAATAATTCTAAAATTTATATGGAACCAGAAAAGACCCAGAATAGCCAAAACCATCCTGAACAAAAAGAACAAAACTGGAGGAATCACATTACCTGACATAAAATTATACTATGGAGCTGTAGTAACCCAAACAACATTGTACTGGCATAAAAGCAGACACATAGACCAAGGGAACAGAATAGAGAACCCAGAAATAAATCCACTTTGACAAAGTTGCCAAGAACATACAGTGGAGAAAGAATAGGCTCTTCAATAAATGGTGCTGGGAAACTGGATATCCCTATGCAGAAGAATGAAACTAGACTCTTATCTCTCACAATATACAAAAATCAAATTGAAATGGATTAAAGACTTAAATATGAGACTTGAGACTATGAAAATGCTAAAAGAAAACACTAGGGAAACGCTTCTGGATATTGGTCTTGGCAAGGATTCCTTGAGTAATACCCCCAGAGCATAGGCAAGCAAAGCAAAATTGGAGAAATGGAACCACATCAAGCCAAAAAGCTTCTGCACAGCAAAGGAAACAATCAACAAAGTGAAAGGACAACTCACAGAATCATAGAAAATATTTGCAAACTACCCATCTGACAAGGGATTAATAACTAGAATATATAAGGGGCTGCAACAACTCCATAGGAAAAAAAACGCAAATAATCCCAATTAAAAAATGGGCAAATGATCTGAATAGGCATTTTTCAAAAGAAGACACACAAATGGCCAACAGGTATATGAAAAAATATTCAACATCATTAGTCATCAGAGAAATGAAAATCAAAACTACAATGAGATATCATCTCACCCCAGTGAAAATGGCTTTTATCAAAAAGGCAATGATGAATGCTGGCAAGGATGTGGAGAAAGGGCCCCTCATACACTGTTGGTAGGTATGTAAATTAGTGCAACGACTGTGGAGAATGGTGTGCAGATTCCTCTAAAAACTAAAAATAGAGCTACCGTATGACCCAGAAATCCCACTACTAGGTATATATTTAAAAGAAGGGAATTCAGTATATTGAAAAGATTATCTGCGCTCCCATGTTTACTGCAGCACTATTCACAATAGCCAAGCTTTGGAATCAACCTAAGTGTCCATCAACAGATGAATGGATAAAGAAATTGTGGTACATATACACAGTGGAATATTATATAGCCACGAAAAAACGAAATCCTGCCATTTTCAACGACATGGCTGGAACTGGAGAACATGATGTTGAGAGAAATAAGCCAACCACAGAAAGACAAATCTAACATATTCTCACTCATATGTGGGAGCTAAATATTAAAAACAATTGATCTCATGGAGACAGAGAGTAGAATGAAGGTTACTAGAGGCTGAAAAGGGAAGTGGAATGGAGATAAAGTGGGGATGGCTAAGGGGTACAAAAATATAGTTAGATAGTTAGATAGAATGAATAATATTTGATAGCACAACAAAGTGACTATAATCAACAAGTTAGGGTATAGTTTAAAATAACTAAGAGAGTGGACTTGGAATGTGCCTAACACAAGAAACGATAAATTCCTGAGGTTATGTATACCCCAATTACCCTGATTTGATTAATTCACATTGTATTCCTGTATCACAATATTTCATGTTACCCTATAAATATATACAACTATTATGTACCTATAATAATTAAAAATAAAAAAAGCTAAAAAAAGAAAAGAAAGTTGTGTCCTAAGAGCAACTCTCTGCTTAATGAAAGAGAAGTGAGAGGTGAGTTCACGAGGGTATAGAAGATTAACCTAACAACAAAGAGCCCTTGCTTACCTCTCAGATAAATAGCAAAGTTTGCCTTTTTGGGTTGTTTTATTTGGCAATTAGTTTAATACTTCAATCACCCAGATAACTTTTTAACGAATTAATCAAGGTCCAGAATGATTTTTGTATTAATCTATATTGAGCTCTAGCAAATGCAAGAACATTTGCTTTTAAAATGCATAAGAAAATGCAAAACATATCTCTATTTTGACCAC
>CAUYSK010003343.1:0-58852 GCA_963575035.1 Avahi laniger
CCCTCCATCCTTTCTGCTCTCACCCCCTTTCTTGGAGATTATGCAGATTCAGGGAATTGAAAAGTTTTCTTTTCAGAAGTTAAACCACTTTTTAATGGGGTTGTTCAATTTTTTTCTTGCTGATTTTTCTCAGTTCTATCTTTATAGATTCTAGTTATCAGCCTTTTATCACATGCGTAGAGTGCAAATATTTTCTCCCATTCTGTAGGTTGTCTATTCACTCTAATGACAGTTTTCTTTGGCTGTGCGGAAGCTTTTTAATTTGATCAGGTCTGACTTAATTATTTTTGTTGATGCTGTGATTGCTTTTGGGGTCTTCTTCATAAATTTCTTTGCCTAGGCCTATATCTATAAGAGTTTTTCCAATGTTTTCTTCTAGAATTTTTATGGTTTCATGCCTTCAGTTTAAGTCTGTTATCCATTGTGAGTTGATTTTTGTGAGAGGGAGAGGGGAGGAGGGGATGGGTATATTCACTATAACTATGAAAATTCAGAGGTGCGCACTGTCTGGGGGACGGGCACGTGTGTAGCTCTGACTCGGGCAGTGCAAAGGCAATATATGTAGCCTAAATGTTTGTACCCCTGTAATATTCTGAAATAAAAATAGAAGAAATTAAACCACCTCCAACTTCCTTTGATGGGAGACCATCCACCACCACACGACACCATTGAAAGGGCTAAAGGATTGCCACTTGAGCCAGCAGAAGCCTCACAATATTGGCCACTTTTCTCCGTCTGCCAGACTCAATTGTCCTGCAGGTAAGTGGTTCATTTTAGAATATTTTAATCAGCAAATAAATCCACCAATTGAAAAGTGTTATTTTAAATACACTTCTTCCAAAGCCAAAGAGAAATCTAAGCTTTATAATTTCCAAAGTTTATGATTGCTTCCAATTTTATAGAACTTCTCCCTCATTTTTACTTTTGTAAAAGAAAAAAACAACAGGCTTCTTCCGCCTGTTGCACATTTATCAGAATCATAAAATCACAAACATACAGACTCACACACACACACAACTTGTGGTAGAAGAGGCTAATACTTGTAACACAAAATTATTGCTTGACACTTCTTAAAAGGATTCAACTAGGAAAAATAAAAATATATGAATGTAATTGGATCTATGAGAAAGAGAAGTAGAGGTATGAGAAAGCAAGAAATAGATTTGTTCTGCACGATCTTGGAATACTTTTTGTATTGGATGCATCAATTCTATGCAACAAGAAAATGGAACCATGAAGACTCATCTACCAATCGTTCCTGATATGAGGGACTTTTACATCAACAAATACTTTTTAAGTATCTGCCACTCATCCTGGGTAGACTGGGAAATAAACACACAGTACAAGATGGTGTTTTTTTAATAAATACGACATTATAAATGTAATCTACTTGAATGGAGAATGCAAACTTGTATTTCAGCACCTTATGAAACCCAAATACAAACTTGCAATGGCTAAAATATGAGCTCTGCAAGCTGGTGTATCTGCTGGGTCTCTGACGACTATTTCTGAATTGCCATGTATGGTAACTTCTTCCTGGAGATTCCATGACTACACATGAGGCCAGGTGTAGGTTCCACTTTGTCTGCTATATTAGTTGCAGCCAGGTCCCAGACCTAAGAGCTTAGGTAGGTAAAAACTCGGACATACTGTCCCAGCCTCAGGCCTCAACTTTTATCCCTGTTGGGTGTAAATTACTCTAAAGAACCTTCTACTTTACTGTCTCTTAATCCAGGAGTCCTTGTTATGGTCATGATAAGCATCAGATATGTTAGCCCCAAACTGCAATTTCTGAATGTTTCTTTACACCAAGTCACCAAATATGTGCATCACACTTATATAGCCTTGTGGGTATACAAACTATAAGGAACAACTGACTGAAATACTGGTAAAGGGACAAAAGAAACAAAACAACAGCAAATAGCATAAGAATCTGAGATAACGGCTGTAATTTTTGTTTGTTCATTTGCTTTAATTTGGCTAGTTGATTTTTATATTTGTTGGACACTCTTTTTGATTTTTTTGATGTTTGGCCATTACTAAGTTTGCCCTAGGTCAGGAATGGGCATCTAACACCAAACAAACAGGCAATGTCTCTCAAAGCCAGCTCCCTGGGCTGGGCAGCTGATGCTCAAGTCAAATGATTCATCCATCTGGACCCAGGAAAGTACAAGAAGTGAAAATTAAGCTGCAGGGTCACCCAACAGTGGTTCACACCTGTTTCCATGGTTTACAAACTCAACTTTTAAAGGGATTATTGCGATCTTTTCAAGAACCCCAAATGCCACACTTTATGAGCAGAGCTGAGCTCACTAATAAACTACAATTAGAATTTTCTTTTTTATTTCCTAGAAAGGACTTGTAGAGATAGATCATTCAATTCAGAGGTTTCTAAACTCTTTAGCATTATGCACTCTTTGAAAATCTAAAGAAATCTGTGGACTCTGATGCCTCAAAACTGCATTTAAGAGCTTGCATAGAACTTTAGGCGATATATGAGGGTAGTCCAGAAGAACAGTACTACATGGCTAGATACTTTCCAGACAGTCCTCACTCCTCACATATATTTTACATATATATATATATGTAAAATATATGTATGTAATATATATATGTAAAATATATATGTGTGTGTGTGTGTATATATATATATATATATATATATATATATATATAAAATCTCATCCACAAATCTGCTCAAAGCCATGGGCTCCAGGTTAAACGACTCTGGTTTAATCCAGACAGGTAAAAGGGGTCTAGAATGACTAAGTTGTTTAAAAACAATAAGGGCAGTGAGAGCAGCACAGGACCCAGGACATGGATACCCTAACTTACAGTCTATTACCCACACTACCACCACTCCAGAGTAAATAAAAACCCAAATTTAAAAAAATATAGGCCTGGCACAGTGGCTGACGCCTGTAATCCTAGCACTTTGGGAGGCTGAAGGGAGAGGATTGCTTGAGGTCAGGAGTTCAAGACCAGCCTGAGCAAGAGCAAGACCCCGTCTCTACTAAAACTAGAAAAAATTATCTGGGCAACTAAAAACAGAAACAAAAAATTAGCTGGCCATGGTGGTGTGCACCTGTAGTCCCAACTACTTGGGAGGCTGAGGCAGGAGGATCACTTGAGCCCAGGAGTTTGAAGTTGCTGTGAGCTAGGCTGACACCACAGCACTCTAGCCCAGGCAACAGAGTAAGACTCTGTCTCAAAAAAAAAAAACAACAATATATGGTTATTCTGGGGCAGATTGGACTTTCTTGAAATAGATATTGATTAGGAAGTTGAAGAGGGGAGAAATGAAAGACTGATTTTCTATTTGGAGTCTAAATTAGTTGCTTTTTTTCTTTTCTGTACCAGCGTTAACACTAGATGAACAAGTGATTGGCAACATAAAATTCCTAGGAATAAGCACGATGTTGGTGTTTTCCTTCTGGTATATCAAGGTTAACACAGAGAACAGAGTCCCAAATTTTGAGGCCGCTGTTATCAAAGGCTCATGACTGAAGGAGAGGAAAGCCATGTATTATAAGCAGAGAGTGTAGGGGCTTTCTCTGGAGAGGTTTTGGGTTTTTTCATGGTATTTGTTTTTTGTTTTTATATCATATAATTTTCTTTTATGCAATGGATTTCAGTTTTGCTAATCACAGTTTAGGCAGACATTTTTATTATAATGAGGGCTTGATATGTGCTTGTTCTCTTCCTATTACTTAAAAAAAGAACAAGTACTGTAATTCTTCCATGTGCCTTCTTGCTGCGTCCCTTTGTGCTACAAGAAGTCTACAGTGGCTGAGCTTAGTCTCAATCTTGGTAGACTCCCTAGAGCCATCTGGAGGCCGACTCTGCTCCTGGTCTCTCAATGCTCCAATGATATTCCAGATGGGGAAGCAAACTATCTGAAGATTGGGCCACAAAATTCCACTCCAATAATAAACAAAAGGCATCTTGCTTTCTACCTTGAGGTTAGGGCTAAATTGCTTCAAACAGCCTGTTTACAGATGTGATGCCTTTCCCGATAAGAGCCTCAACATGTTCTCTGTCCAAGCTGTTTGGGTTCAAGTGCAGGGCAAGGCCCAGAAGGGAAAAGCTCACTGGGTCCCTGCAACCACAGCAAGAAGTTGTTTTTCCAGGAGTGGCCACCCTGCGATCCCCAGCCAGCAGCTTCCCCCATTACCCAGCACTGCTGGAGAAAAGCACACACCCAGATCCACAGGCGGTGAACCACTGTTCACATTTTCAACCCTGTGAGCAACTATCACCACTTGCCATCAACCTTCCTCCTACTTCTTGGCTTACAAAAATTATGTTAAGATGCCCTCACCCTAAAATAATTAAGTGACTAGTTAAATTTTTTTATCGGATAGTTCCAATTTATTTCAAAATATTACAGGGTATGAATGTTTTTGGTTACATGGATCGCTTTTGTAATGCTCAAGTTAGGGTTATAAGTGTGCCCATTATGCAAATAGTGTTCATTGTACCCGTTAGGTAGGTTTTTACCCATCCCCTCATTCCCCTCCCAACTGCTTGATTTCCACTGAGTTTTACTTCCCTCTGTGCATATGTGTGCTCATCGGTTAGCTCCAATTTAATAATGAGTACATGTGGTGTTTGTTTTTCCATTCTTTAGATACTTCGCTTAGAGCAATAATCTCCAGTTCGATCCAAATTGTTGCAAATGGCATTAATTCATCCTTCTTCGTGGCTAAGTAGCATTCCATAGTATATGTATACCACATTTTGTTAATCCACTCACGAATTGATGGGCACTTGGGTTGATTCCACATCTTTGCAATTGTGAATTGTGCTGCAATAAACATTTAAGTGTAGTTGTCTTTTTGATAAAATGACTTCTTTTCCTTTGGGTAAATACCCAGCAGTGGGATTGCTGGATCAAATGGTAGGTCTGCTTTTAGTTCTTTGAAGAATCCCCATACTGTTTTCCACAGAGGTTGTACTAATTTGCTAAATTTTAAAACTTTAAATCTTTATCTGGATTCTTCAAACCTCATAAGCTAATCCTACATACTCCTACTCCTTTCTCCATTTCTGAAAGATTAGTCATATATCTGCAAAAAACTATAGTTTGAACCTTAGTAAATCATCAACTGGCTTTGACCCCAAAATCTTCCATAAGTTCAACCTAAAACACAATTTATTAACAATGTTTATTTAGAGAGAATGATGGAGGTAAGAAAGGATCTTAAGTGATTAGAATTTTCTACTTTATACTCTTCTATATCCCCCTAATTTTTTGAACCAGCTTATATTAGTTCTTAAAGATCACTTAAAAAAATAAGTGGTCAAAATCTCCATCTTCACTCCCTTCAGCCACGCTGCCACCCACTCTTTGTGCTACCCCATTGCTTCTCTCACCGAGGCCAGCAAAGTTGCCTGGTGATCAGACTCAGTCAATGCCTCAAATGAACTTACTGCGTCATTTGACAATTTCTCCTTTTCACCCTCTTTCTTTCCTATGGCCCTGGTTTTCCTGGTTCTTCAGCTTTCTGTCCACATCATCTCAGTCTCCTTTTCTTGTTCAGTCACTGGGTAAACATTTACTGAACATCACTATGTGCCAGGCACTTCCTAGGGGCTAACAAAACTACAGTGAACACAACAGAGTGTCTGCCTGAGCCCACCCCTAAAATGACGGCAATCCCCAAGTTCCATCCACTCTTCTGCATCTGCTCACTGGACCATCATCACTTCACTTGCTTAATTTCATTCTCTTCCTCAAACTTTGCGGGGATGACTCACAAAGGCCCCACTGCTCCTCACCATACCTCTTCAGCTGAGTATTCCAAAGGCACTTCAGATTCTGGACCAAATTCAATTGCCACCTCCTGCTCTTCCCCTACTTTCTCTTCCTCCAGCATTTCCTAGGTAGTTCCTGCTCTCTCTATGTGTCCAGCCATGCATGCTAGAGTTGTCTTTTAATCTCCCATCTTTTTGTTTTTGCTTTTGTTTTTTGAGACAGCTTCCTACTTAGTCACTAAAAAAATTCTCTGGCTGCTAGAACCCGCTTTTACTGTCTTTGAGTAAGGAACTCGATAAGCTACTACCTTGGGTGGTACAGGAAGGCAGAAATATGCCCTGTTTTGTATTATTAACATGGACGCAGGTTAAGGAAACTGACTGGAAGAGAAATATTATGTTGACTCGTTCAACGATTATTTCTTTTGAGCTCTGAGAATAAGCCACAGAATATAATGCAAGGTCCTTGCTTTCAAGGAACTATATTCAATTTCAGAACTCATATTCAGTTTCAAATGCAGTTATGTATGCAGATAATCACAATCAAGGTAACACGTGGTGTGTAACATGGGGACAAATGTAAAGCAATGAGGACTATAAATGTTTTAAAAAGGGATATTTTGTGTTGTGCATGTTTTGGTCTCATAAAGCCATAGTTTCCATCTCAGCTCTATCACACAGATAAAGGACCCTTAAGCAAGTCATTTAATTTCTCTGAACTCTAGTCACTTAAGTGGCAAAACAGGATTAATAATCCATCCCCCTAAAATTTTATTAAAAATTAAATGAGATAATACATATAAAGACATTCTGTAAATTATAAAATGCTAGTCATTTGCAGGGTTTATTATGCTACATTCAAGCATCTAAAGAAGAAATTAAGGCCTCTTTGTCATATTATTTTCATCCTTTAAATATTTCTTCACCTTTATTTAAATGATGAGACCATAAAGTCCTGAATCATGGCACCTGCAATACTGATTGCTGTTTACAGTAGAAAAATGGATGAATACATCAGTAGAATTTATTTATCTTAACCTGTATACTCCTTAAATTCATACCAAGCTTGATTCTAAGAGCCCTTTCCATATTTGGAAAAAGGAGGAAATTTGAAAAGTCCAAATAAAAGTTTTTATTTAGAGAAAATACTATTAGAGGTCAAAATAAGCTATTAAAATAGAGCATACTGAACTTTGGCAGAGCTTACCAAGATGCCCAATTTTCCATGCATACAGATGGTTTGGTTTAATCCAATTTTAGATTTTAGAGTATCTGGAAGTCAGCTTGCTCCTTCATAACTCTTCTTTACAGACTTATAATTAATATCCTTGAAAGGATATTCCCAGAGATTAGTCACTGTATGATTACACAGAAAGAGGAACTGAATTTCTTGTTCATTACAAAGCTAGCCTTCCAAGGGACGATAAATTTTCAATGCCTTTTGAGCCCCAGCTCTCCGAGGTAGAGGAAAGCTAAAGGTCAGTGGACTATTTAGGCGATGGTCTTCCATCCTCTGGAAAACCATTTCCAGAGTTGGGCAACCTCCTCCAATCAAGTCAGACAAACTGCCAGGATGCTTGACTGCTCAGGCCACTGCGACTCTTTCTCCAGCCAAAAGAATGCAGACAGCCTGGCCCACCAGGCAAGCATGAGTGCCCTGCCCCATGCACCAAAGCCGAGCCCTGCTTTTGTGTGACCAAACTGATTTATGTTTACAGAAAAGCCCCAAACCTGCTAAATCGGAGGAAAACTGTTTCTTCAGTTCATATTCTGTGCTTTGTCTTGTTAATAGCTACCCCTGCAAGCAAGCACACAGCAACCCAATCCCTTAGTGACTGCAGATGCCCAGTGGCAGGGCATGTCAGAGAGGGAGGCAGGGCAGCCGGTAGGAACTGACAGCTGAATTTAGCTTCCCACTTCCTTATCTAACTAATAACAGTCATGGACATGCAAAACTTCCCACAAATCTCATCTCTTTAGCCCCATTTCCAGGCTCTGCAGGACCCTGGGAAGAAACTTCTGTCCTTTTTCCATGTCAGCATAAGTCATACAAGTGATGTAGGGAGAAGAGCCCCACACACTGTGATCCCCTGACCCTGAAGATTTTTTTACTCCCCAGAGTAGACTTCTCTAGACAACAAGGATGTCCAGAAACAGAGACTGAGCTCTGGAAATATGCCTGTGTCCTGAGCAATTTTTGGTACGTCTAGTGCAGACATTCAAGAGTTTTGATCCTACGTCAGAGCAGAAACATTCCAAAATAATTCTTATTATATCAATGTCAGAAAAACCATACAATTAGAACATTCTTCAAAATCTCTGAACTGTGAAAAAACACGCAATGGAAAGAAATACCTCTGGATTGCAAAAAAGGTAAATTAAAAAAAGAATTGGTCTTAGGGGATCCTTAATTGCTAACCCTGTGCAGGTCTTTTCAAAGGGAGCTAGATGACAGCCACTTAGGTGTCAATAGGAAGTGGGCAAGGAACCAAACAAGACCAGGCAATCTATCTTTCTACGCTGCTCAAATTAGCAGAAGAGCCAGATCATCATGAAAGCTTTGCTTTGAGTTGGGCTGTGACACTCTGGTAAGATTCACACTACTCTTAATATTAATAATATCTATATGCTATTAATATATATAATCCTAATACATTAATATATACTAATATATACCTATACAGTAATATATACTATTAATATATATATAATCCTAATACATATTTCATTTTATTTCTTGTTCTCAGGTTTTTGAAAATTTTTATGGGGTCAGACTCTGTGTATGTACATCAAAGTCAACTAAACACAATAATTTGATGGAGTGCAAATTGAATCCTCTGGCATAAAATGTATAGTCAGCTGTTTAGACTGAAGAAGGATAACCTGAAAAAAATCCCCAATCTCATTCTGGAAAATGGTTGCGATAGTGTATCCTATTCCCCCTTTATACAAGTCTATCAACTCATGGCTACATGGTCATAGTAGAGTCTAGCTTCCTCTTTAATAATTGCCCAAATTGTCATGCAGCAACCCACAAAAAGTAAGATCCCAAGAAATGCAATATGGAGGAAGAGCTGACAAAGGAAGAGATAAACTTCAAAGTAGTCAACCACTGTTGTCTCTTTTATTGTCTAAGCCATGACTAGATTACAGGCTTCACAAAGTCAAAAATTTTGTCTCTTTTGTTCACTATTGTATCCCTAGGGCTTAGAACAGTGCTGGTCGTATAGTTGGAGCTTTAACGATATTTGTTGAGTGAGTGAATGAATGAACGTATGAATATTGGGATTTGTTTGAAAATTCTTTACTTATAGTTGAGTGATCAAATAAATTTGAAGACCACTATTTTAGAGCAAAAATCTTTACTGCCTTCAGTTAATAACCTCATTAGCCACAGAGAAAAAAATGAATTGCTTATTGTGTATCTCATCTGCCAAGATATAAGTTCAATAAGGACAGAGATTTTGGCCTGGTTTGGCCACTGTATATTTCTAGCACCTAACCTGGGGTTAACATTTTTTTTAATGGATGGATGGATGGATGGATAGATGGATAAATTTAATGAGTGGCTACTATATGGCCGGCAAATTGCTAGTTCCTTTTTCCACATTATCTTATTTCTGCTTCCAAATTGCTCAATAGGAGTAATAATAATAATAATGTTTTTGAGCATTTATGTGCCAGGTCCTCAACTGAGGTCTTAAGATTATATCTCATATAATCCTCACATAACACTATAAGGTAAGTACTATTACTACTGCTACTTTACCTGGATAATGTACCTAAGGTTAAGTTAGGACATTGATGGATCCAGACTTTGAACCCAGATCATCTGAATCTGGAGGCTCTTTGTTGCTCTTACCCCCCAAGTTATCTTCACAAGGTAGATAATATCACACCCATATACACAGGGAGCAGCAGATCAGGGAAGTAAGTGTCCTGCTGGAGACCACACCAGTCAGAACTCACCTGGGTATCAGGGTATGATTTGGGGGCCAACTGTAGTGAGGGATGCCTAATAAAGGTGCAAGAATTCAGACACCTGCTATGGCTTCTATAACCTGTCTAACGGCTGGTCGATATGGGCATACAGAGACTCAGACCTCTATCTCAGTCTAGGACAACTAGTAGGGCTCTAAGACCCTGTGAGATCGGCTGAGGCTGTGTTAACAACATCACAGCTCAACTTTCCCCTTTTCCCAATCCTGCTTCCCTCACTCCCTTGGTAGTACTATCCCCAAGAACACTTCCTAATCAACCACCTGAATGCAAAGCTCCATTTCAGAATCTATTTCCAGAAGAACTCAACATAAGACAGCCTCTCTCCATACCTCTGTACACATTTCCAAAAGTCTACTTCCCAAAGTATAAATGAGGATTGTCAGTTTTACTAAAGATCCCACAGGAAAGACTGTTTATTGACCTTATATCACTCAACAGATGGCATTTCACTCCAATGACCCCAGCAAATATCTTCTCTCATTCCTGTTTCTCTTCCACCAACCTAGGCTGCATCCAGCCCAAATTCAGTCTCTTAGTCCCAGGGATGACCTCTGGAGGGACTTCTGAAAGAATTCACACAAAGAGCAAGACTTTCCACATGTTTACAGTACTACAGAATTATAAAGCATTATGGAAACAACTGCTCCCATGGAGTGGCATATTTTAGAAGTTTAACTATACCTTTCTCTCATTACATATTAGACTTTTGAAAATGGATAAAGGATTCCGGAAAGTACAAGTTTATGTTAAAGATGTTAGTGATCAGAAAAAAATGAATAAGCAAATCTACCCTTGGCTTCCAAGTTTATCTGTAGTGTGAAGTCAGTTTTATTGGATTTATCTGGAGTATCCTTCTACCTTTGTTTCAGAGCAAAAGGCCTCATCTGACTAATTACCAAAGGGCTCAGGCCCTAAGGACTGAGTGAGGTTTTTGGAAACTGCATGAAAATCTAGTCTTAGCCTTAGGCAGAAGATATATATCAGAAGGGCCACAGGTGGCTTCATGCATTCTCAGAGAAAGCAATAGGAAGAGCTTTGGGCAGAGGGCAGCATCCCTTCCCTAAATTTCTTCTACCCCACCCAATACCAAGATGTCTAAAATTCAACATTTAACATTTACTGGGATCTAAATAGGCCTTTGGAGGGAAAACTACTTAAAATGCAAATGCTCCCAGAAGGAATTATGCTTTCTAAGGCAACCAGTTAAAATCTTTAATACATATTAATGAAAAGATAAGTCAGGGGGAAGTTTTGGCCATGAGTAGATATGAAGTTAGAAATGAAAAGCTGGTGACCACACAAAGCACTCTGAGAACTTTTGGAGTAATGTAAATATTTTGTCTGGATTTTATGGTGGTAGTTACATTAGTGTATGCATTTGTCAAAATTCATAGAACATCAAAAAGTTGAATTTTATTATATTTAAATTATACCTTAATGAATCTGAATTTAAAAAAAAATAGGGGGAATATGGGTTCATAGACATGAAAAGATTCTTACCATCATTACATAAGAAAAATGTGATTTTAAATCATCCTGAATTTCCTCTACAAACACCAGCATGGCTAACATTAAAAGACTGACAATACCAAGTATTTACAAAGATGTTGAGCAACTGAAACTCTTACATTAATGGTGGAGATGTAAATTGGTTTAATCATTTTAGAAAACTGGCAGTATCTTCCAAAGCTAATGATATGTTTACTCTATCACCCAGCAATTCAACCCCCAAGAAAAATAAGTGTTTATGGCCATCAAAAAGACATGAACAGAATGTTCATAGCAGCTTTATTCATAATTACCAAAACAAAATAAAACAAAAAAAAGCCAAAGTCCATCAGTAGGAAAATGGTTAAATAGGTTATGACATATTTTCATACAATGAAATTCTATTGGGCAATGGAAAAGCACAAACTGTTAAAATACCCAACATATAAATGAATCTTAAAGATATTTTGTTGACCAAAAAAAAAAAAATGCCAGACACAAAGGACAAAATACTAAATGATTCTGTTGATATTAAGTTCAAAACCAGGCAAAGCTAATCTATGGTGAAGGAAATCAGAGTATAAGCTACTATTGGACAGAGGAATATTAGTTGGCATGGTGCATATTCTCTTCCTTCTTCTACCCTCATTAAGTAGGTGTAAAACATCTGGTGAGAACAATAAGGCAGTAATCAATAAGACGAAAATGTGCAATGCAGGCAGGGATAACTCATAGGTCACAGAGATTCTCAACCTTTTTTACATATTAACAAGCAATTGAATGAGAATCCTCAAAGGATATACAGAGATTGTGGGATAGGGCCACACCCAAATAAGATAAGCTTGAGTTATGTGTACTTCTCTGAGTTAAAGCTATAATTCAACTTCCTTCACATAAGTAATCATAACACATCAGCATATTAGATACTTAGATGAGGGTGTTCAGAGAAACATTGCACCTCCTGCCCTCCCCTTCCCAAGTGTATAATGAAAAGGTGGCTTATTGTGAAGGTGATTTAGTCCATGGCTTTGTCTTCAATAGTAGCAGCCAAGAAAACTCTATTGAAAATCCTTAATTTCAATAACTCAGCCAAAACTGAGCTATTGTTTTTGTTGCTTAAACATAATATTGTATGGCCAAAAGGCATGCAGAAAATGCCCCCAGATCTGCCTCTAGTCCTCTTTCCCCAAATTTAAATGACAATCAGCCCAAATTCACTATCACTATACTGTCCAGATATCCTGTTATATCTAATCCAATTCCCCTGTTACAGTAATTCTATTGATAGGAATAGATAGATGGATACATAGGGGAAATGGCTTTTTCTTAAGTTCAAAAAGTTGTTCTCATTTCAGCCTTCAATTTATGAGCAATCTAAGAAGAGAAGAATTTCACTCAACAGGGATTTTAGCCAGTACTTTAGAAGGAGACCTGGACCCATCTATGTGTCTATCATCCCAGATGAGGTTTGAATAACACCATACACACATCCATGTGACTTGGGCTTCCTCTTAGTATGGTAGCCTCAGGGTTGCAGGGCTCTAAGAGAGTATTCCTAGCAACCAAAATGAAAATTTTATGGCCTTGTCTGTCCTAGCCTTAAAAGTACAATATTGTTACTTTTGTTGTGCTCTGTTTGAAGTTGCATTCCTCCATTGCTTAAGAGTTCCTGAGTCTTAGGCCTAGTTTGCAGAGTGGCTCCTTGCAGGACGTGGAATTCTCCTCCCACGATTGGTTTGCCTCTCAGTACCTCTCAGTGAAATCAGCTACTGATGTCAAGTTTCGCATTCAGATCCAAATACTTGAGTGTCCTAAATCAGTTTCCACAATGGCCATTGGGTTCTTGACAACCTAAAAATCCATTGGCAAAATTCTCCATGGATTTATTCCAACCAGAGATCCTACAAGTGGTTCTTCTGCCTAAGAATCATGAACTGATTCTTAGTTCATGTGTATAGCAGCCAAAACTTGGTCAAAGAAGCTGAACCACCAGGAGATAGATAATAAAGGATTTATTACAGGAATTTCATTTTATATGATGGTGGGAATGGGTTAAATAGCCTGTTGGAGACCGTATCTTCTGCATCTGAGCTGATGTCTGAAATCATTCAGGTTGGTGATCAGGAAGAAAACATGGATATGAAATGCGAAAAGCAAGGACAAACTGGGACTTGAAAGGATG
The DNA here is from genome assembly GCA_963575035.1 of Avahi laniger. Lineage (NCBI taxonomy): Eukaryota > Metazoa > Chordata > Mammalia > Primates > Indriidae > Avahi > Avahi laniger. The sequence continues at coordinate 13,430 of CAUYSK010003343.1, forward strand.
GGCTGCAATTATCGATGACAGACTGGAACCCATATTGTTCTCTCATGTCTTCCAGCCTCCAGCTTCAGTGATCGGGTATCCTTCATCATGGAACTAGACTCTTACCTGGTCCAGGAGGTGGAGCAGCCGAATGAAGATCCAGCATGAGTAGTGGGAGCTGCGGGACCAGCTCTCAGGATGAGTCTGTGGATAACTAATGGCATGTATGAGTGGCAGCAGTGTTAGGTGTCATGCACGCAACTCCCAAAGATAAAAAGAATATGACTGTTGCTTCATTCTCACATTCCAAATATTTCATAAAATGTCACTTGTGGCCCATTTTAACCCAGAACTATGTAAGGAAATGAATGCTAGGGAATGCAGTTCCAGCTGTGCTAAGTTAACATAATACAAACCAACCCCAACTCAACTGGTTTTCTGGCAATCAATCACCTGTCACCCACCAAACTGGCTTCATTTGATTGATTTCTATGACAGACAGGAAAGAGAGGATGTGGACAGAAGGAGGAAGGAAAGTGAGAAGAAGGAGGTGGCTCAGTGAACTACCCAAGGGGATAGGAACAAGAAGAAAGGAAGGAACAAGAATCTCTCAGCTTCTTGTAACACAAAAAAGTGATAGAATAACCATATCTAATTAATTGTCCAAGCTTGGAACAAATATCAATGCACAGAACATCTTAATGAAAAGGTTGCTGTGATGCCTATCAAACTCTACCCTGCAATATACTGTGGCCTATTAAAATAAGGTCATCCAGTGAAAACCAGAGTCTGGAGGACCTAGTTACCTGCCTTAGCATGTCTACTGGTATCAATGACCTTATAATATTACCCAAAACCACATGCCAGGCAGTATATGACAAACATTTCAGCCTGGGCTTGAGGAAGACTTTCAAAACCATAAAGCTAAAAAATAAAATCCTTCTTTAATATTTTGAGTATTTGATCTCATTTTCAAGTGTAGTCATCAGCTATATCTACTCCAATCCTCTAATCCCCCCATTCCCTTAATGGATCCCATAGTTCACGGCTTCCTGGATTCCCTGGGGAGCTGAGTCAGCTCCCTAGGGAAGCCTAAAAGGTAAAAGAAGAAAAGCAGAAAGCATCAGTGACTACATTTCCAACCACTTGGTCTTCATTAGCCTGGGTCCAGTTACTCTCAGGACATGGGTCACAAGCTTATTTTCATATGTTCGTGACACTGTGACTCATGCTGTTGTTGAACTTTTAGGCAGGAAATCTCTATCAGTGGTAAATTACAACCAAGTGTCTTTCACTTTATTACCTCATGAGAAAAATAGAAAGAAGAGCACCATTGTTCACATTTACTGGGTACAGGATATGGTAGAAAGATGGAATCAAAGAAATGTGAAGTAAAACTAATGTGGAGTTTTTTCCTCCGAAAGAAATATGGCTTCCCACAAAAATTAGTAAAACCTGCACACACTGTGAGATTTAGTTAGCCCTCAGGGTGGGTGTGTTTATAGGAAAACAGTGGAAAAGAACAAAAGATGGTCTACAAGTGTGTGACAAAAGGGTTTGAGAACACCCATCACTCAGGCGTATGGGCAGACTGGAAGTAATTTCAGAGATGCAGCTCTAAGGAGCAATTGTAACATGGTCAAGAGAAACTAATCCATTAAACTGACTCTGAGTGGAGGTTTGGAGAAAGGCAATGGAATTACAAGTTAGTAAGTCTCAGATCACATGGAAAGAAATAATCCAAAGTTGGCAGGGTCTATAAGGAATACCCAGAGGAAAGGGGATGATATGGGCTTTGTACACATGAGCACTATGGTTTCCCCGCAGTGATTGAGAGCAGCTGTTCTCAAAGTGTGGTGCCACATCAGCAGCATCTGGGAACATCTTATAAATGCTAGCTCTTACCCTTTACACACACACACAAATGACTAACTCTGGGAGTGGGACCCAAATCAAGGTGATTCTGATGCATACGAAGGTTTAAGAACCACCAGTTTAGAGTGTGTGAATTTACCTTGGCTCAGAAACATCGCTAGGTCAAAATGATGTCTGGTATTTCTGTTTCCATTCTCTCCAAACACCCAGGAGATAATCTGTCTTCCCAGGTGGCTTGTTTTCAGGGGGCAAGTGTCCTAGCCAGGCTGACTAAAGCATTTCAGTCCTCTTGGTGCCATATTCTGATTTTCACAGATCAGTCACCTGTAGGGTGTTTTTGGCCTGAGCCAGCACCCTAGTCTGAAGTCAGATGTACATGAGTCCCATTGACAACATTGCCTTCTGGTGCTTACACCATCAAAGTGGAAAATATCAAACTTTTCTGGAGTAGAGTTCCTATGCATCAAGTGGAAAAAACTACAGTTGCTCTAGTGGTGGCTGGAGTAAAGAGCCAGGACCCTCCTTGCTGTACCTCCCTTCATAGTTTCTAGGATACACTCCCCAGAAGCCTCAAACTCCAGCGCCGCTGTTTGAAAACCAAGGATCTGAGAAAGGAGCATCTCAGGGGGAGGTTTTTCCAGACCCAGTGGGACTTGGGTTGTGCCTGGAAGGATGCGGAAGGTACAGAGAGGCAAAGAGAAGCCACGTGGAAGATGTAGGGATCCCATATTCCTATTCAGAATGGACAGGGACCAGAAACAGAGTGGAAGCAAAAGGGAGGCCAGGATTTGGAGTATCTTCAACTCTAGATGGAAGAGTTCAGATTTGAGTCGCTCCTCGGGGAAGCCAGTGTAGATATCTGAGTAGACAGGTGAAGAGGCAGCAGGCCTCATCACTTAGCAATCCAGCGAAGTCCGAAGGATGACACAATTCTGGTGAGCAAAAAAATCTTGCTATGTGATTGCAAGAGGCTCCTCTTGGGAAATCTTGAACCTTAAGCACCACCCTAAAGATGTATCCAATACTTAATACTGGTAACTCCATCATGGCCTCAAGTTAACAGAAACCACAAAAAGAGAGTTGATTTTTTTTTTCATCAAAAAAAAAAGGAAAGTTACAACCAGGTGTGGTGGCTTATGTCTATAATCCTATCACTTTGGGAGGCCAAGGCTGGAGGATCACTTGAGGCCAGGAGTTCAAGACTAGCCTGAGCAAGAGCAAGATTCTGTCTCTATACAAACAAAAAGTTAGCCAGGCATGGTGGCACATGACTTTACTCCCAGCTACTGGAGAGGCTGAGGCAGAAGGATTGCTCCAGCCAGGAGTCTGAGGTTGCAGTGAGCTATGATGATGTCACTGCACTCCAGCCTGGGCAACAGAATGAGACTTTCTCTTAAAAAAAATAAACAAAAAGTTAGAAAACTATGAATGGCTATGAATAGCTCCTGACAATTGTCTCATTCACAGGTCATGTGGCAAAGTAGGAAAAGTTCCATAAAGACCTGGATTTTGAGGCCTCACGCCACCTCAGGCTGCTTGGCATTGGGCAAGTTACTGGACCTTTCTTAGGCTGTTTCTTCATCAGTAAATTAGAAACAACAATATATACTCACAAAGCTGTCATGAAGATCAAATGAGAAAGCAAACATAAAACATCTAGCATAGAGTTTGATACCTAGTAGGGATTCAATAAATGTCATCTGAATCTAAATATGAAAATTCTGAAGAAAAAATACTACATCCATCAGACCTGAAATTTTCAAAATTCTGAAGAAAAGAGAAACAAAGCCATCAATGTCAGCATTCATTGCCTACACCCACATTACAGCACAGAAATTATATTATATTTGACCATAGATATTGAGAAACATCTGGAGAGCCTGGTCACTACTCTAAAAAGTATTATTTTATGGACATACTTGGCTACCAAAAGAACAGTAAAGCCAACAGCAGAGCAGTGGTGACTTCGCCCGCACTTGAGCTGGTTGTGTCCATGATGAAGGAACACCATCCAGCCCCAACTCAATGCAAAGCCCAATCCCACAGGAGCAGGTTTGTTGCCTTCAGGTTCCCGTGGCAATTATCTGTGATTGGCTCTCTTGGATGGCTTGCTTTGTACTGCCAGGATGAGCTCATGAAAGAGGCAGGTGATTTGAATGCACCCATCACCCCTAGGTAACTAAAATCCCAAGCAGATGAGAGAGCTCCATTCCACAGACACTAGTCAGCATACCAGAGCTTTGTCAAGGAGTTCCTCCTTTTTTTCTGAAAACATTAAGTGGAATGCCAACAAAACTGAGCATCCTTTCTATGCATCCAAGGCGATATTGACCCAAGTGTTGTCAGGATCAGGAGAAATGAGAAAACATGACAAAAGCCAATAGCAGTGGGGCTAATGGCATCCCAGAGAGACACATGAAATGAAATGGTAGCCTTATTGTGCAGAATAATATGAGGGAAGGCCACTGTTAGGGGCATATTTACAGAAGGTGAACACTATTCCTCAGAGGTCACAGGCTAGCATGGCTGCAGAGGTCCTGGGAAACACCTGGCTCATCGAAATCCCTTCTCTGTATTCATTTTTACTCTACCTGCTTCTTTCTTCTCTGGTGTTAAATTGCCAAAAATATTTTTAAAAATTTCTTTTTTGGTGCTGAGATTGTTACATTTACTTTCGGAATAAATTACTTGTAAAATCAACAAAGCCACTATTTCTCAATACCAAGTCTTATACACAGTGACACTGATCCCTTTGTTTTAGAAAGACTTAATTCTCTCACTTTTCTCTGAGCCAATATTGTTTAGTGACTCTGAGCCAATATTGTTTCCCCATATGAAATGTCTACTTCCTTCTCTACAGCTAGAACCTCCCCTCTGCCAATGCCCAACAAAGTTCCACAGTCAACATAAAGCCTTTGCTGACTGCTTCACCTAGAGAGAGTTTGCCTTCTACTCCATTTCCCAAAATGCTGTTCCACAGCACATTAATTTAATTCTCAAAGTTTAATTCTCTAGAAGAATTATATAAACAAATAAATTTGATAAATACTTCCTGTTATATTCACCCTCTAGAAAGTCACAATTCACAGTTGCACATTAAAGACTCTGAAAAGTCCTTTTCTCATTTTTTTTTCTTATTGGACTATGGATTCTTTTTTTAATTCTTTTTCACACACAAACATACACAATACTCTTTACCATCCAAGGAATAAATCCACAAAACTCTCTTTGAAGAACGCTTTTCCACAGCAACACATTTGAAACTCATTCCTCTAAGAAATCCACTTTGACAAACACATTTGTCAAAATTTAGCTGACCTTTGACATATTGAACAGTCCAGCAGGACAAAGAGGCTGTTGAAGCAAAATAAAATTTATAGAAAATTATAAACTCATTTAGCTATCACTGTGAACACACTAAGAGCTCTGGTTGATGTTATATATAAACTTCATCCTTTACCTCTCTTTTCAGAGCATAATCATATATTACCTTATATTGTTATTGTCTTTTCATGGATATGTTAGAAAAAATCTTTCTCCCCACCTCTGTGTTTTTACCTTGGCTGATAAAACAGGAACTCAGACTTGTGAGAGGTATTGAAGAGATAGTTTCTTCCCTCATTCCAACACTGCTCATTCCTCTCCCAAGGGACACAGAATGACCCATCACATCAGTGAGACTGAAAACCTTTTGATCCCTTCTGAGATCTCCTTCTAGAACCAACCAGCTTGAAGTATGTGCGCTCCCACGAGGAAAGTAAGCTCACCAAGATGGAGCTCCTGCACCTGCCGCTGTGTAGTGGGTTTATGCCAGCTGGGTAGGCCGGTGAGTAAAATTAGGAAGTTAGATTGTAACTACACGCAGCCATGTTCCCCAGTGCAGACTAAGCAGCAGCAAAACTGATATATTATCCTAAACTGAATTATGCATCTATTTCTCAACTAGGTCAGAACCTCAAGGAGGAATATATAGAGTTGGAATCTCTAAAATAAACACAACATATATGAGAGCACAGATCACTTTATACCTCTCTATCCCCAAAGAATAGGGCCCAGTGCCTTCCACCATGATGGTGCTCAGTATTTATTCAGCCAATGAATAAGTAGTAAGAAATTAATATTTATGATTAATGCCCACGCTTCACCATATCTTCCAAATGGTATCTGCTTCTGAGTGGCCTCAAAATGTCATAAAGTGCAAGGAATGGGACAAGGCACAATTCCAGGTATGGTGGGACATGATATGTCAGAGAGAGGTTCACAAAAAAAGCTAGAAGAATTTTCTATTTTCCATGGATTTTATTTATGTTCTGAGTCTGTCTATGTGGATTTCTAAATAAGTCAAACATCTGCTAATTGGTGTATGGCAGACCAGTTGGAGAATTTGGGCACCTGTGCCAGTCCTAAAATCCAAGACCTTTAATTCAACCCTAACACAATTCCTAACAGCTTCACAGGCTGTTAGCACAGGACAAACTGAGAGTTGGAGACACTGAAAGGACAATTTTTCCCCAAAACATCTGATCCGCTGGACCACCACGGTGCCTAAAATTCCCACTACCGGGGACTCTGTGCTGGCTTAAAGCACCATCAGTGCATCTGCACAGATTGCAGGTAAATTATCTAGCATTTAACTGGGAGTAGACTCTGAGAGGAAGGAATGGAACTAGAAAAGGAAAGGTTTTCAGGGACCAGAAATAGTCAGCATTTGATACAGCATGATGCAATAGACTGAGGCTCTGGAGCCAGACTACTTGAGTTTAAATCCCAGCTCTACAAACTACTAGTTTTGTGACACTGGGCAAGACACTAACCTCTCTTTACTTTCTTTACTTTGAAATGGGGCTTGATAAGAAATAAATGCAACAGAGCAGAGCCAGAACAGAACAGAACATGCATGTGCTATTTATTGTTAGAGAAGAAGGAGTTACTTTTAGGAAGAGCAAGTCAGGGTGGCATCCTAAGACACTGAAAGCCAGGAGAGGAGGCAGGAGGCTCCCGGGAAATTCACTAGAAAGAAGAAAAATGTGAACAAATAATAGCAGAGACCTCTGCCATCTTTGTGTCACTGGTGACCAGCCCAATGGCTTCCTAGGACTTTATTTCAGCTTATTTGTTTTAGATAAGAATTTGGATATCATGTACCCCATCCAAAGAGATTTGATTCTTAAGAAATTATCACGAACCCTTTTATAATATAGTTCCATTCAATAAAAATTTGAGCACCTAGAAAACATGAGTTTTCTAGCTCACCTTTAAGAGACACAAGATATATCCTGTATCAGTAATAAGTAGATCATAAGTGAGGTCCAGAAAAGAGTAAAGAAAATACATCCAGAAATAAAAAGAGAAAATGATAACAATAACAAAAGGTATGTTAAATATCTAAGTGAATAAATAAAATAATTTTTTAAGGGTTGACAGCTCAAAAAAAAAAAGAATGTACATTTCCTAGAAGCATAATATGCTTTCTTGCAAAGAACGTGTCTAGTTCTCAAACAGCACAATTAATGGAATATTGTCTTAAGGCTGAATGAACAAAAAGTGAATCCCGGTGCCAAGAAGAGTGGCTGATATTGAGAAGGTGCCCAATAAATCTTTGCTCAAAATTGGCACAAACAATGTACAAGAATGTGTGTTAAATGTTAAATAATGTTTAGCTTACAATTAGACACTATGTCATAAGAACTTGAACTTCCAATGGAGACAATAGTTGGCATTAGGAACAGAATCCAGTCTGTACTTCCAACAAGATAAAATATAAATAATGTTCCAAAGACATAAATTATAATTGGATTTATTGTTCAGGAGGTGAAAAGGATTTGCAGAAATTCTTATTCTTAATACCTTGGTTTCGCTTTGCTTGAAAGCACACCTTGAGACCGGGTTCAGATAGTCCAAGGTTCAGGTAGTTTATTTGGGAAGTGATCCCAGGAAGTGGGAGTGAGGGGGTGGAGAGGAAGGAGGAAATGCTGCTAGAGGAGGCATTTTCCGGGTCACTGCTGTATGTAAGTGGAAATGATTCTGCCAGGAGCTCCTGAGAAGCATTTGGAATTCTTCCTAGGATTGTTTACCTAAGAGATGGAAAGCTGGGGCATTAATCCTTCTGCCACCCTCCCCATTGGCAAAGGTTTGACCCCAAGGACACTAACCCCACATGCTGGGGCTTCACTTGGAGATTCCTAGAGTGGGAGAAGGTATTGGGACAGAAATCGTTTACACGCCGTGAAGAAGAAGACTGAGAGCTGCAGGATCTAGGTTAGTCCACAGATAATTATCAAAGATCAGCGGATAACAGCAAAAATAACAGCAAAACTCTGCCTCCCCCCTGCATATGTCCCTCCTTCCTCCTTGCTATTCCCCTTCAATATGCTGCTGATAATTCATGTTTTCTAATGAGCCTTGAAAACTAAGTTCACCCAGAGCAACCCCTCTACTCCTAGAACATCTCTGCATCTACTGTGTACACATTATAGTTTATTTACTCCTGTATCTGTGGTCAGCTGGAAAGTCACATGGGAGCTTGCTGGTCTAAAATGGTCTCAGCTGTGATGAGTGAGCTCTGCTCCACTTGGTCTCTCATCATCCAGAAGGCAGCTTAGGCTTGAGTTTGTTCTCATGACAGAGGCAGGGGTTTAAGAAAGAGGAAGTACCAAAGCCTCTTTTTAAACCATACAAGCTAATTCTAATGATTATATGGAAAAAATTTAAAAAGCAAGAATAGCCAAGAAAGTTCATTCAAAAAAAAAAAAAGTGACAAGGAGAAACTAGTCCTCTCAGAAATTAAAATATTGTAAAGCTAGAATCATTTAAAAAGTAAGGATCAAGGGGACAAAATAAACATTCATAAATAGAGTCAAATAAAAGTGGAATTTAGGTCATGGTACATATGGTGTTTCTGATTAGTTTTTCCAAGATGGACTAATTAGTAAATGGAGACTTCAGGAAACAGACTACTGGCCTTCTGGGGAAAAAAACAAATAAGGGTTCATCATCATGTCGTCCTACACAATAAAATTCCAAATGGATCAAGTATGTAAACATTAAAAGGTAAAGAATTAAAAAATGGATAATATTTTTATGAATATGTCAGAAAATCTGAAATTACAAAAGACTGATATATTCAATCACATAAAAACTAAACATTTCTGCACACCAAAAATGAACTGTATAATCACAGTATAGGAAAAACAACAAAACAGGAGAACATATTAGCTACTCATGTCACTTAAAGGAGCTGATTTTCTCAAGACAAAAAAAGGTAAAAACCACAAATACAAGATTTGCAAAAAAGAAGATACAAAAAAAATTCCCAACCTCATACATAAAAAAAGAAATATAAATCTATAATGAACTCCTTTTTTCTTACATCATATTGGCAAGGATCAAAAAGTTTGATATCATTCTGTGTTGGGGGGTAGAAGTTAGGGATCAGCAAATCTTTTCTTACTTTTTTAAAATAAATTTCATTGTGTATATTTGAGGTTTACAACATGATGTTGTGGGATACATATGGATAGTAAAATAAATGGTTACTATAGTGAAGTAAATCAATATAGCTATCATCTCACATAATTACTTTTTTTAATGACAAGAACAGCTGAAACCTACTTATTTAGCAAAAGTCCCTACAATATAATTTTATAAACTGTAGTATTCATGTTGTACATTCGACCTCTAGACTTGTCAGTCAGACAAATCTGCTTCTTTGTATCTCTTGACCTAAATCTCCCCATTTTCTCCCCTCCAGTACCACACCCCTGGTAACCACTGTTTTATTCTCTACCTCTGTGTATTTGACCTTTCTTTTTTTTTTTAAGATTCCACATATACACAAGATCATGCAGTATTTTTATTTCTGTGTCTGGCTTATTTCACTTGACATAACATCCTCTACGTTTATCCTTGTTGTGGAAAATGGCAAGTTCTCCTTTTTTAAGACTGAATAATATTCCATTGTATAGATACGCCATAGTTTCTTTATCCATTCCTCTGTCAGTGGACACTAAGGTTGTTTCCATATCTTGGCTATTATGAATCAGAGAAAATGTTTTTTCTAAAGTACCAGACAGTAAATGCGTTTGGCTTTGTGAGCCATATGCTCTCTGTTGCATCTACTCAACTCTGCTGTTTGAAAGCAGTCATAGACAATATGTAAACAAATAGATATGGCTGTGTTCCAGAAAAATTTTATTTATGAAAATAGGGAGCATTGGTTTGTCCACCCTGGTAAAGATTAGCAAGCATTTGCATGTAGTGCAGCTGATACTCTCAGTTGGTACCACTTTTATGGAGGGCAGTCTGGCTTACATGTCAAAGTTCGAGTACACATATATTTTGACCCAGCAATTCTAAGTTTAGGCCTACAGCTTATAGGAATGCTCACACATATGTAAAATGATATGGCAGCAAGGATATTTACTACAGCCAAAAATTGGAAACAACCTAAAGGTCCACTAATAGGGGCTTGCTGAACTAAATTTTGCACCTCTGTACTGAGGAATAATATTCAACTGTGAAAAACAATAGAGAAGCCTCAATTGCTAATATGGAATGATCTCCAAGGTAGGATGGTAAGTGAAAAAGCAAGATGCAGGGTAGGCAAATATAATACTCTATCATTTGTGTGGCTATATATACACATGTGCATGCATATATTTGTAAGTGCATAAAATATCTGATCACTGGAAGGATACTCATGAAACTATAGGAAAGCTACAATCTAAGAAGAACTGAGAGAGTGGGGACAGGGTAAGAGTGAGACTAACTTTTCACAATGTGAATAGTTTTGAACTCAGAATTTTAAGCTGTGTTCTCCTGTTACTTATATAAAAATTAAATATAAATGAGCTTTCACTCAATCCAGCCCATTTAACGGTGGATCAACAAGTCACATGGACATAAAAAAAGAATCTCTGAAAAGAAAATATGCCCAAGAAACTTATATTCCAGATTATTCTTGCCTAGACATTTTGTCTCAGATCGTGTTCTTTTATCTTTGCTTGTTAGGACCTCTTACTGCCTTTGTTAATCCCAAATGTTCTGTTTCTCACTTAACCACTGCGTCCCGTGTGTCTGAGTCACCTGCCCTGCCTCCTCTGCATCTCTGCTCAGGGTTCGCCTGAGGTAAGATGGTCACCAAGTGTTCCTTTGTCAGGCTGAGTGGGTCTCAGCTTGCAGGCGAATGACAATGCCAAAAATACAGGGCAGGCGAGGCTACTTCTGGAGCAAACCCTAACCAGACTAGCTGCCATCAATCACCTCACTGGGAAAGGGCAGCTTTCACAATTCTCTTCCAGCTGGCCTCAGTTTGGAAAGGGCAGTATGGACTCAATAAGATCATTATGGGAACAAAGTGAGCACACCCATAATGACCACAGAGACAGACATGATTTCTGGCTGATGACACCATAAAGGTGGCGGCGGGAAGAGAGCTGGTCAACTCTACCACCCCAAAGATTCGGGTTTCCACACCTTAGCACCTGGCCTCATGTAACCATGGCCCCACCCCAAACAACTTCTCCCTTCCCCCGAGTCTCCTTCTCTATTATATGTGATGGCCCACTTGTTTAATTTATTGAGGAAAGAGGACCATAAGGTCTAAGGTCTAAAGTCAAGCACCCCAGTAGCAAAGCCTGAGACAGGGATTTATTGAGGGTGAACTTTCAAAAGGGGAATGAGGACAGTAGGAGAGGAGCTGAGGTATGGTATGTTCTCAGTGGAGTCCAGCCTCAGCCTGATCCCACGGGAGCTCCAGAGCACAAATGATATCACAGAGTTAGAGCCCTTTATGGTTTCAGACCAAAAGGGGAAGAGAAAGGCATAGCTTTCCTGGTAAAGGGGCTCCTATTTGGCCTAGAGCAATCCTCTGAAAAAGCAGACAACACACACAGCACCTGGGGAATAAGTCCCCAGTCTGGTAAAGAATATCCGGGCAGGCCACTAACAGTGTCCACGACCTCCAATATGCCTTTGCATGACTGATGAACCTCTAAACAGCAGAGGACAACTGCTCCATCTAGAATGAGTTTCTAAAGGCAAGTCATGGATCCACTATCCACCGTCTTTGTCCATCAAGGAACAAACATTCCTCTGTATGGTTAATATAGCATGCATTATCCAAATGTCAGCAGCCTTTGGGTAATGTAGTAGTAGTTTGTTAGTGCTGCCATAACAAAGTACCACAAACTGAATGGTTTAAACTACAGAAATGTATGTTTCATAGCTCTGGAGCCTAGAAGTCCCAGATCAAGGTGTCGGCAGGGCCATGCTCCCTATGAAACCTGTACGGGAAGGATCCTTCCCTACATATTCCAGCTTCTGGTAGCCCCAGATGTTCCTTGGCTTATGGCAGCACAACTCCAATCTTCACATGGCATTCTTCCTCTGTGTGTGTGTGTGTGTGTGTGCGTGTGTGTGTGTGTGTGTGTGTGTGTCTGCCTCCAAATTTTCCCTTTTTAGAGGACACCAATCATACTGGATTAGGGGGTCCACCCTACTCCAATATGACCTCATCTTAATTAATTAATCCACAACTCTATTTGCAAATAAAGTCACATGTTGTGGTACTGGGGGTTAGGACTTTAACATATGAATTCAGTGGGTAGGGGGACAAAATTTCACTCATAAAATGTAACAATGAAATCACATTAGCATTTTTACCTAATAGCTTTGGCTTCCAGTCTGCATCTATTCCTACTATATCATTCTTCTACTTCAAGCCTGGTAACTGCAACTCAGCCTTGTGTGACCCATGATTTGATTGTAATCCCATGTTTAATCTTGATTATAATTAACTTAGCTGCAGCAATTCCAAGTGAAGGCCAAAACCAGTCCCTCTTCTGGGTGTCAGCCGGCCTACTTCTGGCATGGACACAATGCCATGACTACCCCCATTTGGAGCTGCCATCTTGATTTGACCATTGCCTGGTCAAACATTGAGCAGAGAAACCCTCTCCATTAAGATAAAAAACTTTTCATTCTTGGAAGTGGGGAGGCAGACGGAATGAGCTATATATAACATTTTGTTAGCAAAATGTTTCTTTTTAACATTTACTATGAGGTAAATAAAATTGTTACTAGGAAAAATTCTGAATTTTGAGAGTCAACAGGAGGGTAGGTTCTTATTCCAATATGTTGGATATTGATATAAAGGGAACATAGACATGAATCATAATTGTTCCTGGCTCCGCATCAAGAGGTCAAATGAAGTCACTGAAGGCACACCTGTGCACAGGTGCAGCACTAAAACTTTCATTCTGGAAAGAAATGCTAGGGTGGTGCATCAACAAAACTCTTAGAAGAGTGGGCAGTAGATTTTGCGTGGATCCCTGGTAGATAAACAAGGAGGCATGTATGCACATGATAGTCATTAAAGGACAAGGCAAGAGTTACATGTATGAGTGAAAAGATAACATGACCTCCCCCGACTAAAAGACATTGTCTGTGTCCATTCTCAGCAGCCTTCCTGATCCCACGTTTAGACTCTAAACATCTCATGCTGCCCTCTGTGCCAGAAACTTGCTTCAATATCAAGGTGATGTCACAGGCTCCTGGCAATCAGGCCACCTATTAACTTCCGCCTGTCTTGAACTTCCTGACCCATCATTTGGCCCTGACCTCTGGAAACAGCACACACCTCACTCCCACTTGCCTGCCCAACCTATTGCTGGCTGAGCTAACTTAAGCCTTTGATCTTCAACACTGTGTGCTCGCAACCCCACAGGCTGGTTAATATGGTATCAAATATCTGTGTGGCCCACATACTATCTGTTGTCAAGTTTTCTAGGCCCTTTGAATCAAGCAATTTTCTTTAAACCAGTCGTTTTTGGACCTTAGCCATGCTCATAGGATTGAATAATATTGAGCTAGTACATTTCTTGCAAATTTTGTTTTCAAGGCTGGATTAATAGCAGAATATCCATGCATGTAGAAATAAATGTTACATACATTTTTATGACTTCAGAGAACAGTCTTGGGAAGTAACCTCTTAGGTATGTATCCACACCTACAAATAGTCCGTAGATCAAATCGTGTTTTACAGGTGGGATAGATTAGTTGCATTAATGGTTTCAATTCTTCACACCTCCATTTTCACACCTTTTGTAACTTTATAGTGCCTCCCACTCTGACTCTAGGTTAGCCAAGTGTCTTGATGTGACCTAAGGGATGTTGGCAGATGTGTTGCAGAGGGTTGAAAAAGCACTTGTGTTTTTCCACCCTTGTTCTTATTCCTCTGCCATTTCCATGAGAACATTCCTGACCTAACCTGCTAGAGGATGAGACAGTTTCAGCCAATCTGAAGACTGAATGTATCTCATCTGGGGGCACTAGTTTTAGACATCTTGTTACTGACACAGTAGCTTACAAAGTATCTTATACACAATCCCGTTCTATAGTGACAAATCCACTAAGACATAAATTCCGTGAGAGAACATTCTGTTCTGTTTTGGTCACTGAGATTTCCTAAGTACCTAGGACAGTGTCTGATACATTGTAGGCTTTCAATAAACATGGATAGAATTAAGGAAGGAATAAATTAATAAAAATAATGATGATAACAACAATAACAATAATAGATACAATTTATATAGACTCTATTATGTCCTAAGCACTCTTCCATATGCTTAATAAACTGTTTCATGTGATTCCTTAGTCAACCTTGAAGGGAGCTATTTTGTATCCCATGTTAAAGATGAGAGAATTGAAGTTCAAAGTGAGCAGTTTGTTCAAAATCACGCACCTCAAAGTTGGTAGATGTACACACTTGAATTCAGGAATATTTAAATTCAAAATCCATGTCATTCATAGAAAATGTAGGGTGCTACAATATTAAAGCTATTTAATAGGTATACGTTACAGAACTTGAGTTACTTGATCAAGTTTTAGAACAATAAATTACAAAGTATACCCTGGGACCTTCTTCTATACCAAGTTGCTTTTCCATAATCATAAAATTTGGAGCCAAGACAGCACAATTCTGAGGTCCCTCCTACAAGCATATGGAATTATCTTCTGAGAATTAGACTGTAAAATCAGAAACAAAATTAATCAAATGAGAAATATACAAAGTAGTCTTAATAAAATTACTACAGACCAAAGCAAGACATGCATATAAAACCTGATTGATATTGTTAATAAAGGTAACAAAAAAGACATGAGGAACTTGACCCATGTGGATATGAGAATAATTGTCTTCTACCTTCCCTCTTACAGTGACTAAAAGGAAATTTTAAAGAATGTAAATCAATAACAGCAGAAATGACCAAACACAAAAGGTCTAAGAGTGTATTAATCAGGGTTCTCTAGGGAAACAGAAACAAAGCCAATAGAATGTGTGTGTGTGTGTGTGTGTGTGTGTGTGTGTGTGTGTGTGTGTGTAGTGAGAGAGAGAAAAAGAGAGAGAGAGAGAGAGAGAGAAATTACAAGGAATTAGATCACATGATTATGAAGGCTGGGGAGTCCAAAATCTGTAGTGTGGGCCAGCAGGCTAGAGACCCAAGACAGCCAGTACAGTTCTAGTGTAAAGGCAGTCTGATGGAGAATTCCTTCCTGCTTGAAGACACCAATCTTTCTGTTTCATTCAGGCATTCGATTCATTGGATGAGGCCCACCCCCATTATAGAGGGCAATCTTCTTACTCAAAGATCACCAATTTAAATGTTAATCTCATCTGAAATACCCTCTAAGTTAACATATAAAATTAGCCACCACAAGGAGGTAAATAGTAAGGATTACTAACAATAAAAAAGTTAAGGAACTAGACCGACAAAGAAATATAAGAAAAACCACTGCCCAAATTACACATAGGAAAAAAATCATTAAAGACAACCTTGTACCACTTAATATTCATAAGATTGGCAAAATTTTTAGACTTGGAAAATACCAAGTGTTGATAGGATATGAAGCAAAGGAAATCTCACATACACAATCCCATTCTATAGTGACAAATCCACTAAGACATAATAGAATCTCTTTTGATTCTATTAGATTCTATTAGATTCTAATAGAATCTCTTTTTACACTAATAGAATGTCTTTTGAAAAATAGTTTGCCATCACCTAATAAAATTGAATATTTGGTTCTCTAAGACCCAGTTAACTTTGCAACAAACAGCCCCAAATTTCAGAAATTTAACATAATGAAAGTTAATTTCTTGCTCAAGACATAGTCATGTGATCTGCATGAGAATGGGGGCAGAAGAGGTGTGGGAGCAGTGTCCTAATCCACACAGTCACACAGAGAAATTGAGTTAGGATTGCTGTATGGACGTTTTCACAGATCAGGCCTAGAAGTGGCAAATACCACTCTGTTTACACATTCCATTAGTCAGAACTCAAGGGTCTTATCTAACCAAAGGGGAATCTGAAATAATGTAATTTGTGTTCACAAGCACCCAAAACATGGGTATTGATGAGCAACAGCAAATTCTGCTACCTCCAGCATCTCCGTTCCTAGCTATTTATGCAAACTTTTGCATAAATATACTATTACATATATATGCATATATCATGAAATGCATAGTATCATTGTTCTTGATGATGAAAAAAAATCTTAGAAATAATCCAAATGCCTATCTATAATAGAATGGGAGAAACTCATAATGAAGAAGAGAGTCAGAATAATTTTAATTTTAGGAGCAAGCTGCTTGAGAAGGCAAGAGGATAGAACAGAGGATTGGTCTAAGACAGGGGCAGGAATACCTTTCACATCAGAGTATGTGAGTAGAGAAGCAAATAGATGGGCAAATATATTTACAAGACGCCATTCTCATCTGAATGTATCTAATTTCTCTATAAAATATGGGGCAAGTTCACAAGCTAAGATACAGTGAGGAGAGGATATTGAAAAGAAGTCATAAAACAGTCATCTCTGAGAGTTGGGAAAGAAATTTACTAGGGATGTGTAGCAGAATTGCCAGGAAGAATTGAGTGCACCTTTGATATTTGTGGTCATAAGTTGAAGTGAGTGTAAATGACAACACCATTTGATTTTTCTCCAATTATGTTCAGCTGCTTAAGAGGATAAGGAGGGAATGAATGGAGAATTGGGCTTAACGAGGGTGGGGTTTTGCAGAGGTGTATGACAGAAGAGAGAGAACAGAGCATCAAGAATCTCTTCATGGGAATGATTATAATTCCATATCATGAGGTCTAAGTTGGACAAAGAGAGAAGTGGGAATATGACTGGGATAATAGATAAAGAAGAATGGCAGATAAATAGAGGCCCTGAAGGCAGGCGAGATGGAGGGTAAAAGCTGTGGCCCAGAGTACGGGAGCTTAGAAACTGAGATTTCAGTTTTACATCATCTGTCAAAAGTTTAAGTGTGCATACACTTAGCCAACAAAGGCCACTTTGGGAAATGTATCTTACCGTAATACTCACACATGTAAAAGTATATATGTACATGATTATTTATGAAGAGTTAGAAACAACCTAAGTGTCCAACCTAAGTGTCCACCTAAGTGTCCAAAGTGCTTAGTGTACTAGCACTTTCTAGTATCACCTTCCATATAGTGCATTCCTGGAAGTGAATACAAAGAAAGAAGACAAATAGGGACTGAGCCCTCACTTCCTTGCCTAAGGGACCACTTCTGGAAAAACCCAAACTAAGAATCCCTGCAAGAGAACTTACCTCTCTATGTTTTACTCAGGAAGACTGACAGTTACGCTATCCAATTACCATCTTTTCTTTTTTTACTTGGAGTGCTGAGAGAAAGGCTTCCTCTGTTCTCTGACAGATATGCTACAAATCAACTGACATGCAAAACTTCTCATGACATAGGACTGTAAACAAAGATTTCTTAATACATACAAATTATTAATCATAAAAAGTTGATAATTGCATTTCAAAGTTAATAATCTGTGCTCATTAAAAGACATCATTAAGAAAATGAAAGGGCAAGCCATAGACTAGGAGACAATAATCGCAATACAAATATTTGTTATGTATCTAGGATACATAACAAACTCTTATAAATTAATAATAAAATAGCAAACACTCCAATTTTTAAAATGGGTGAAAAATATAGACAAAAGACTTGAATAGACACTGCACAAAAATTGTAAAGACTATGGAATAGCTCATGATTGAATTCCCTCCCTTAGTCTTAACTTACATAAATTACTTCACTGGGATAGAATGGGCCAGCTTCACTGGGCTATACTCTCCTAATGACTGCCTATTAAGTAAATATGTTTACAGACAAAGGAAGTATTTTCACATAACAAAGAGCTGGACCTTGGCTTTCTGAGGTACTGTTGTATGAAGGTTCCATGCTACAGTGGGCGATGCTGAACAATGAGTACAAAGCTAACTATCTTTCCTAATAAAGACAGGAGGGTTGAAGTTCTGGAGGAAGTCCAAAGTGGGCACTGGAATCTCATAAATACAGAGAAACATGGAAATATGAGGGCAGTTTGGGGGTATCATTGAAAGAGGTATGTGAAATTCTATAGCATGTGAGAGGTATTAAAGTCAAGCAACTATATGGTCCAAAAGAGAATGAATACAAAGAGAAGAGGCAAGTAAGGACGGAGCCCAGATGTACTACAACCCCAAGGAACCAGCAAAGCAAAGACTGAGAAGGAGATACAGCATCAGAGTACAGTTCCCTGACAGATAGAAGAAAGTAGGAGATAAAGCATCAGAGTATAGTGTCCTGGCAGTCAAATGAGGAATGGTGTCAAATGATACTGGTAAGTCCAGTAAGAGAAAGACTAAAAATTGGCCATTGGTTTTTAGCAATTTCTGTCATTGGTGACTTTTCTTGTCACTTACGATCTTAATAACAGTAGTGATTATGGGACACTGAGGGCAAAAACCTGATTTAAGAAAGAACAGGAGGAGAGGAACTGGAGACTTCAAATGCAGATAACTCTTTAAAATAATTTTCTGCAAAGACGAACAAAGACAGTATTTAGTGGGGAGAAATGGAGACATGAGGATTTTTCTTAGGATGGAAAAAACAACAGTGCAATTGTATGCTAATGAGAATGATTCAGTGAACTGACGAGTCAGAAAAGAGATGGGAAATTTTCTAGAGCAATGGAATGGGATTTGGTGTTTCAAGTGAAGAATCTGTCTTCAAATAGGAGCATGGATAATATGTATAATAATGCGCAGAAAGAAAACGATGCAAAAGCTGGTGGCAGGTAGATGTGGTGGTGAGTCGTGGAAGTTCTCTTTTGTCTCTTGAGGATACAGGTTCAAGACAATTTTATTAAATATTTAAATCCCAATGGACAAGATGCTCTCAACAGGTTTCTTCCATTACTTCGCACATCTGATCACCATATAAACGTAAATGTAGACATAAATATAGTGGCACATGGAGTTTGTCAAACATCTAGAAAACAAAAATAATGAATTGAGATGTTCTTCATTGAAAAATCATCAACAAATGTAAATTTGGTTGTTCCCTTTCAGTTGGGAAAGGAATTGCCTCTCAACTAATGGTGCCTAACAACTGGATAAGTAAGTGGAAATAATGTGGACTTCAACCTCTTCCTCATGTCATACATCGAAATTAATTTAAAGTTTATCAAAAACCTAAATATAAAAGTTGCAATTAAAGAATATGTTCTCTATAAGAAAACATATTAAAATGTCATCTTAAACTTACCATAGACAAAGATTTCTTAGGACATACAAATCACTAATTGTAAAAAATTGATAATTGCATTTCAAAGTTAATAACTTATGCTCATTAAAAAACATCATTAAGAAAATGAAAAGGCAAGCCATAGAGTAGGAGACAATAATCACAATAAAAATATTTGGCAAAGGGCTTGTATCTACAATACATAACAACCTCATATAAATCAATAATAAAATGGCAAACAATAAGATTTTTAAAATGCACAAAAGACTTGAGATACTGCACAAAATATTAGATATATGAACAGGCTATAAGCACATGAAAAAGTGTTCAACATTATGCCATGAGGGAAATTCAAATTAAAGCCACAAAGAGATGTGCCACTACACATATTTTAGAAAATCTAGGATTAAAAAAGACCACACTTAAGGTTGGTGAGGATATGAAGCAAGTCGAACTGTCATTCATTATCAAGGGGAGTATAATACAAGAATTTTGAGGAGCTACAGTTTTCTTATAAGGTTAAACATAGATCTACCCTGCAACCTCACAGTTCAACTCCTAGGTATTTAACCAAGATAAGGAAAGCATATGTCCACAAAAAGACCTACACAGAATGTCCACAGCAGCTTTATTCATAACAGCCACAAACTGGAAACATTAACAGGAAAATGGACAAAACTGTTGACAAATGCAACAACATACATGTATCTTCAAAACATTGTTTCCATTGAGTTTTATTTCCATATGTACACATAAGTGTTGATCAACTAGTTCCAATTTAGTATTGAATACATATGGTGTTTATTTTTCCATTTATGGAAGTAAAACTCAACGGAAATCAAATAGGGAGGGGGAGGAGGGGATGGGTAAATTCACACCTAACAAGTACAATGCACACTATCTGGTTTAACGGCACACTTACAACTTTGACTCAAACTGTACAAAAGCAAATTATGTAATCAAAACATGTGTACCCCTGTAATATTCTGAAACTAAAAAATAAAAAAATAAGAAAAACATTATATTGATTGAAAGAAGTCAGAAACAAAAGAATATCTCCTCCATGATTCCATTAATATAAAATTTAAGAACAAGCAAAACTACTCTTAAGTTGATGGAAATCAGAACAGTGGTTGCTTATGGGGATTGGGAATTGTTTAATAATAGGCACAAGGCAACGTTCTGAGGTCTCAGAAGACCGGGATAGCAGTTACACAGATGTATGCAACATCCACAACTTGTTGAATTACGTACTTAAAATCTCTTCATTTCACTGTATGTAGATTTTACTTCAATAAAAACATTTGAATGTTCACTTTGTCTTTTCTCTCTACTTTTTCTTTCAGCTCAATACATTGTGAACATTTTGTGGCCATATGTATAAGAAAATCTGAACTAAGGGGAAAAAAATTCCCCTTCTGTCACTAGTTGGTGCCTCAGATAGTGTTATTTGTGTTTCAGGCTGAATAAACAGGTGCTGGAATTTGACTTGAGGCTCTCTTCATATAATTGTCCATTGTCCATCTAAGAGAGATTGATCTCAAATCTGATTTGAGAAATGGAGTCCAAAATGATTACTCAGGTGGTATGAAAGACGGAATAGGTTTTTCTTCTTTTCTATGAGACATATAGAAACAATGAGAGAAGAGCATAAATCCCAAATAAATCAAACATAAATGTTTGCTAGGAGATTTGGGGGAAATAAAGAAAGGGCAAGGCAAAAATGGTCCATCTAGATTTTTCCAACTTGTATTTCTACGAATGACATGACAGATTTAGGGATTTTCTATTAATTTTGGCAGGAATCAGAGACAATGTTTTCACAAGGATGGACAATTTTAAAACAACCTTGCTAGTATATTGGCCACAAGAAAGAGTTGGAGAAATAAGTATATGCCAATATTAAAATCCAGGTAGACATGTATTTGAGGGTTCACTAAAAATATGTCACATGACACATAAGCCCAGTGCATAGAGATGGCATTTTTTATCAACAACTTCCCCGCCCCCTCAAGATAACAGGTGGGGTCGGACGCAGTGGCTCACGCCTGTAATCCTAGCACTCCGGGAGGATCACTTGAGTTCGGGAGTTAGAGACCACCCTCAACAATAGTGAGACTCCCACCTCTACTGAAAAATAGAAAAAATTAGCAGGGCAACTAAAAATAGAAACAAAACATTAGCCGGATGTGGTGGCAAGCACCTGTAGTCCCAGCTACTCGGGAGGCTGAGGTAGGAGGATTGCTTGAGCCCAGGAGTTTGAGGTTGCTGTGAGCGAGGCTGACGCCACGGCACTCTAGCCCGAGCAACAGAGTGAGTCTCTGTCTCAAAAAAAAAAAAAATTATATAATAGTTGGATTAAGAGACCCTTCTAAACTTAAGGACTTGGGTGGTAAATTGCTCCAAAATATAAGAGCTTAAAAGACACTGACAATTCTTATAAACTTAAATTGGCTTTTCCAGTAGGCAATGGTTGTTCAGTTTAACTTGTTCTTTGTAGTCCTATTTCTACAACACTCAAAATTACATAGTGATAGTTCATTTCCCTGAATCTGGGAAATGTGGCACTATACAGAAGTATTCTGCAATAAATATCAGATAATACACATTCATGTAGGAGTAACTTAACCATCTCAAATGGGATGAAGATAATTCAAAACACTTTATAAATACAAGCTGTGTTTTTTTTAAAAAATTATTGCTTTTCATGATGACCACTATTACACATCCTGGTAATCACTCAAAGACTAGAAACTTCTGTGTAAAGCCTTGTAGCTCAAAGGAATCTAAGGCCTAAACCCTTGATTCTTTTATTCTATAAAATCACAGATCTTAAACAAGAATATACATTTTGTTTAAACCAACTGTTCGAAATACCTGGCACACATGCCACTATTGCCCACTTTTATACCCACCACAGACATCACCAATCAAGCACAGCACTTTTCCTATCCAGCCTAAACATGACATCAGAATTCTTTTCAGCATAGCCACAACTAAGTGACACAAGCCAGCACGTGAATATAAAGCCTACTTTCCATCCCTGCTCTAGGCTTTCCCATAAATTGTTCTATTTTATGGTTTGCCTACATTGACCAAGCCAGAATCTCTTCCCTAAATAAAGCAGACCTGGCAGTAGAAAGTGCCTAGAATTCTGGGGTCTTTTAAAGATGAGGCAAAGGAAGCCCAGAGAGTTTATGTTGCAAAGCCAGGGCCACAGTCCAGCTATCACATCAAAGTTGTCACGCTTTCTCCCCAACTACATGCGTTCTTCTTTATGACACTTCTAAGATTCCTTTTTTTTTTTTGTCTTCTATGTACACAAAGGACTCCCTGCCTCCTGCCATCCCCAACTCTTTTTTCTTATTCATTTGAAATGCTACCACTAGCCTTTCAAGTCTTCTTGAATGTGCCTCCTTTTCTCATTTTTTCTTTGCCCTGTTCCATGCTACCCTCTGCTCTGTGCACAATCACCCAGGCCTTGTTGTCTTCTCCTGCAATAAAAATCGGTACTAATGCCATCTTTTCTAGTGAGGACCTCAGTCGAAATAGGTCTGCTCACGCTTTTCATCATCATATCCTTCTGAGTTCTTCAGCCAGGGCAAACTTTGCACTCAGTTGGTACAGTCAGACAGCAGCATTGAGTAGACAAGAATTTCAAGAGGTCATGGCATCCAGTCCCCTCCCTCTGCCTGAGACAGGATGATACCCAAGCCATGCCAGAGGATCCTGCTTTGAAAGTATAGAAGATGAATTGTCTGCATAATAAGCTGCACTATGCACTTCAGCTTAGGTCATTGGGAGATTATCTGCTACTTAGGGAGGACTATAGCATGATAATAATAGACGAATTAAAACTGAGATCCGTAGAAGTTATAAGATACAAAATATGTATACCTCCCTACTCCTTAACACTAACCCAAGAAGGAAAAGGAATTATACTTTAATATACCTCTTTATAAAGGCTGCTGATCATCATAATTAGAGTACTCAACAGTTACTTTCAACTGGGTCTCCTTCCTCCCACCATCTCCCATCCCCGCCATTGAGCTCTAAGAACTATGAGGACAGGGATCATGTCTGTTATGTTCGTTATTGTACCTTCATCGCCTACCATATGCTGGCACAGAGTTGGCACATAATTTTTATTAATATTTGTTGGATTAATGAGTATTGTTAGTGTCATAATCCCTTAATTAGTGATGTCAAAATAAAGTATCCATTCATTCTACAAATTGTTATTATGCTGTACGGGGCACTGCACTGGTTCATGAGAATGCTATGGTCATTAAGACATAAACTCTGTACTCAAGGAATTTTCAGTCCAGAGTTAATGAGAAGCAGTGACAACTATGCATGATGAATAATGAGCTTCAAAGAAATGCTGAATGCCATAAAATACCTAAGAGGAGTACCTAGCCCAGCTGGGGCTTCAGAAGAAAGGAATGTCGACAGAGACACAGAGCACAAATAAGAATTAGCCAAAGAGAAAGAAAAAGTGGGCCAGAGGGAACAGCATAGTATTATACAAAGGCCAGGAGGCAAATGTATCCTCATTCACTTCGCAGCAAGAATTTATTGACCATACTTTGATTATGATGTTGTAGGTACAACAGCAAACAAGGCCAACCGTCCTTGCTTTCATGAAATTCGTCTTGTGGTAGAGGAAAGAGGTAGGAAAAATTATAGTGTGTGTTCCACTGGGGAACATATGGATGGACTGGGATGCCCAAAGCTTCTAATCCAGACTTGGGAGGACACGGGAGGCTTCCTGTCTACATCTGAGACACAGAAGATGAGAAGATAATCCAAGAGAAGAAGGCAGGTAAAAGACCATTCCAAGAAGCAGTCTCAGAAGAAGAGAGACCACAGAGGTGCCGTAAACTATGTGGCATTCACTATGGCTGGAGCAAAGAGTTGAAAGAACTGGGAAATATGAAAAAGCTGGACAGGTTTGAGAGGAGTCCATTGTAAAGAGCCCAGGAAACCCTGCTAATGATTCAGAAGGTATTTGTACTATTATTTAGAACTGGCAAATACTCTAAAGGGATGGAGGAGTATAATGTTGCCATGAAAGGATTATGTCGAATCTTTTCTCCACCACCCTCTGCCTATTTATGACATATGGATTTAGGCAAGTTTATTAATCTCTCCGTTTTCCATTTTCTCACCTGTAAATTGGAGATAATGTTAGCGCTTCTTTTATAACACAATTTTGAGTATTAAATGAAGTAATTAAAGCACTTAGCACAGTGCCTGATATACAGTCAATGCTCAATAAATGTAAATCCTCTTCTTCCTCCTTGCCATCTGCCCCATGACCTCCTGCCTCCTAGCTTTTTCTCAATGAGTAATTTATCAGCTTAATTTATTGCTTCCTGATACTCTGGAGAACCTAGTCCCTTCCTATCCAAACAGTGGCCACAGGGACATATGCCAGGAATATAGTTAAACTCGAGATGAGCTCTTACCTACAATACTGTTTGCAAGGACTGAGGGAAAAATAATCAACACAGGGTTGTCAGATAGGATTCATGGAGACACTTTCACAGGACCTTATTCTTCCCTGCTGTAGTTGAGAGAGACAGAGAGAGAGACCTGAAATGGCTGCTCATTTAGGCAAATGAATCGTTCCCTCCTCTCAGCACCTTGAGTGTCTTTATTGGTCACAAAGCACCAAAGTCCTCACCATAAAAATTGGGGAAGAGGCAAGGAATAGATCCAACAACACTGAAGGAGAAGGAGAGGACAGGCTGTATCCCTGCGTCTGGCTGGCTATATGAAATATAAGTGGGAATGTGAAGGCATGGAGGCGGATGGATTGAATCTCAGCTGTTTAACTTTGGGCAAGCTGCTGAATCTCTCTAACATAGGTTCCTCAGCATTAAATATGATGACTACCAATGTACTTGGTTATGAGAATCAACTCAAATAATGTAAGACTTTAAAAATGGTAAAACTCTGCGCAAATAACGGTAATTGTGGCTATTTATTTTATAAGATGTCAGATTGGAAACTGAGGAGGAAAGGTAAAATAAAATTCTACATATTATGAAGTGTCACACACAATACAAAAACATAAACAAATGTACTTGACTATAAAAACCATGTATCAGAGTAAGAAAGTTAAATTCCATTCACTGTAACTCCATCTTTCCTTCTCTAGGTGGGAAGAAAGACTTCAAAATGTAAAGATATCTCACAGACAAATGTATATGACCAAATTCCTTCCTAAGGGAATTCTGTTTCAAACTGATTCAGAGTAAACTGTGTAGATTTCAGAGAATAAAATAGTATCCAGATTTGTTTCTGAAGGGATCACAGAAACAGTGTTTCTGCTTCTGCATGACAATATTGAACATGATCCTAACACACACCCATCATTAGGGTGCAATGACTTACTATTTAATGAAATGCTTCTGGTTAGTGCCTAAGAACGAATTACCAACTGGTCCATTCAGCCCAAGAGTTTTGCTCCAAGAATGTCTGGGATAAGAACCAATGCTCTATACACTTACAAGTTCTGAAATAATGGCTTCCCTGATCAGATAGGGGAAGCCATATTTTTTTCTCAACTATATAGCGCACATTTCATGGATTGTAAACTACCCATGGAAATTTTTCAGCATGAGAAACATTTAGAAGTTGTCTTTCTCTCAGAATATTGGCTTGGTTGACGTCAGACATGGAACACGCAGCCTCAAGAGGCACTTCATCATTATCTAGAACAGTTAGGGATGCTCTATTAATACATCTCCCAATGCATAACACAGAGCCAGGATCTGAGTGTGTTGAAAACGTGATCTCAACCTGACCAGAAAATGTAGGCACATATAACTTTTCAAAATCAATTATCTCCTTACTTCTGCATTTTTTGTTCTGATCCTATTGGAAATAGACTTGCCAAAACAGTGGTGCATCTCTCCATATTTTCAGAATAAGTATAGAAACAAAAATTTAGAAGAGAATTTGCTGTAGATGAAGAAGAAAAGCTTTCTTATTTGCAATCTCACTTCTATATATTCAATGTCCTCTCAATCCCATTTATTTATTTTTGTTGTTGTTGTGATTGCCTTTGGGGTCTTCTTCATAAATTCTTTGCCTAGGCCAACAACTATAAGAGTTTTTCCAACCTTTTTTCCTAGAATTCTTATAGCTTCATGCCTTAGGTTTAAGTCTGTTATCCACCATGAGTTGATTTTTGTGAGAGGTGAAAGGTGAGGATCCTGTTTCATTCTACTAAGTGAAGTATCACAAGAATGGAAAAACAAGCACCACCTGTACTCACCATCAAATTGGTATTAACTGATCAACACTTAAGTGCACATATAGTAATAACATTTGGGCAGATGGGAGGGGGGAGGAGCGGATGGGTATATACACACCTAATGGATGCGGTGCACACCATCTGGGGGATGGACATGCTTGAAGCTTTGACTCCGGTGGGGCAAAGGTAATATATGTAACCTAAACATTTGTACCCCCATAATATGCTGAAATAAACAAAAAAAGTCCTCTCAATCCTTCTCAATGTCTTTTGACCTTTTCCGATTAATAATATTCCATCCTTTTCCCAACTCAATCACCCCCAACTCTCCAACCTCATCAATACTCCTGAGACACAGAACTTGAACTTAAATCCTTGGCTTCCTATTCCTGGAAATCTGGCAAAGTTCATTTGAAAAACCAAATCCCTCCTCTAAGAATCTACCATCAGATTTATTTTCCTTTATGACATTCTACCCAAATAGGAAAAAGTTATAAAGGGGAAGAGCTATCAAAAAAGGCAGAAGTCATGTGATGGTCCCACTGTTTAGGATGCCGAGAATCTGGTAAGTTGCCATATCTTGATTCATGCCCATATGTTGGTCTTTCCCACTCAGGTACGACCCAGCCTGTCTTTTACCCACACTTCAGCCCTTCACCTTACCCACCACCTATAACTTGCCTGGTTAACTGCTGTTTACCTGTATCAGGCAGGGTCCCAGCATAAAACAAAATTCCACTCAGATATTTCAGCTCGGTAATGTACTGGAGCCGACTCATATAGCAAGAGGCAATTGCTAATTCTCAGGAATTTTGTAAGTTGGTTGTTAAACACAGTTATTACTAAAAATTAAATTAATTCATAATGACTTAAATTATGTTAAAAACAAAGGTGATAAATATTCAAAAGTCATCCCTTCCTCCTTATGTTACTACATTTTACTATTATGCACATTCTCAAGATTATTTACTTTATTTTATCTGTATAGTGGAACTACTGAGTATCTTTTCCCAACTCTGTGTCCAATGGCCTCCTTTTGGGTGAGAATATTTACCCCATAGAAACTGGCAAATGTTACCAAACAGGGATTTTTTTTTTCTTTTCAGAGAGCCAGTTGTTAAACATTTACCAGCACACTATTGCTTCAACTGAATGTTGAATCAAAGGATCTATTTGAGTTAAGGAAGTAGGATTAAGGAAACCAACTAAATATGTTGAGTCCTCCAGAGACTAGCAACAGAGAGAAGTGTCACCATTCTCAGACCTGAAGGCGTGAGAGCAGGCACCAGAAAGGAGGGCCTGCCTAGATGGGAGACATCATTCCCAGAGAGACCAGCTTCTGCCAGAGAACAGCGTGGAGGCAGGGAGAGTGCATGGAGTAAACATTTCTCTTTCTTCCCCACTTCTGATCACATACCACTGACTGAACCCATCAGGAATCCTGCCAGCCAGGAAGTCTGGACCCTGTAGTCCATAGTTGTCATGGGTTGGGTTCACCAGAGATGGAGGGTAGTATGCAGAACATTTATTAGGGAGTGCTCTTGAGATGACCATCCTAGAAGGGAGGGGAAGGAAACAGGATTGGGTAGAGCAGAAGGTGAGCTGTGGCGTATACCCAACAAAGGACTCAGATGAGTCCATGCAAGCTCTGGGGCTGGGATGACCCTTCAAATTTCTCTCATGTTGGAGCAAAGGAAGGCTGGTTTTTATAACCCCACAATGGTCAGTCATTGGACATAGCTGCTCTGGAAGAAGGAAATACCCTACATAAGGCAGTTTTCTTCAGGAGATGAAATCCCCAAAGAGAATTGACAGGTAAGGTTTGTCTTCCAGCAGTTGGGGGACTAATTCTTCCATTTCTAGACACCACCTGGGTGGTGCATCACAGTATCCACCAGTCAGGGGTCAGCTTTCTGGGATCCCAAGTTGGGCAAAAAGGGAGGAGAATGGATCTGGAAGTGATAGAGAGAGGAATGTGGAATAATCACATCTTACATTTCAAAGCTCAGCTTGGGAGTCAGCCTCTTGCAGAAGCAGTGCTTGACCCTCCCGCTCCACCTACCCCCATCAGCCTGACACAAAGCTTTATCCTGGTTCTTAGCAGACAGTATTAGACCAGTCTGCTTACTAGCCTGTCCCTCTGTGAGCTCTGTGGCCACTGGAATTGTGCTTTCTTCATCCTTACTTTCATTCTAGCCCAACCATTAACAAAACTTAAGAGATCTATCCTTCAGCTATCTTAGATGCAAATAAAAAATGGGGGCAGGGTGAATTACCCAGGGGAAGAGAAACCAAGCTGCCACAGAAAAAAATAACCATTATCCTTATGACATGACTCCATGGCATATTGCTTTCCAAATCATCATTGCTGCTATGTCCCTGGAAGGTTTCAATTAGTTAGCCAGCCTGATTTGTATCTGTAGCCATCAATCAATTCATCAAGACATGTCAGGGAAGAGAGGGAATAAATTCAGTGCAAAGAATTGTGTATTTTAGGATGGAATGAAATGGGGGAGGGCCATCAAGCATGGGTGGTAGTGCTATTATATCGATGTGGCATCAATATAATAAAGATTAGTTTGAGCCTGGCCAAACTCTGAGCTCTCCTGCAAAGAGACAGATAAGAAGTGAGCCATCTGAGTAGCTGACAGGGTAGCCTGTGAGGGTCTCCATTGTCCAGTCAGCCTGTCAGTCCCACCAGCATTGGCAGATGTGAGTCTCTGCAGTCAGCTTTGTGTCACCACACTCCTCTGCCTTACATTTGTGCTTTTGGCACTGCTTGAGGCTCTAGGAAATTACACTGAATATTGCAGGCAAGACTGGAATCTATTAGGTTACTTGGAAGCTATATTTGCAAGGGGATAAAAAGAAGTTAAGTGGAGGAAATTTGAAACCTGAATTGATTGGTGAAATGAAGAGAGAAAAGTTGAAATAGAAAAAATCCATGTTGACAGGGCGTTTCCTGCATAGGTGTAATTAATCTGTGAAGACGTCAGGTCTTCTTAGGTTCTTAAGTACTTTATAGGCAGCCACTTTACATATCATTTAATCTTCATGACAACCCTAGGAAATAAAACCATTCTTATCACTATTTTACAGATTAAAAAAAGCTTTGAGAAGCTAAGTGATTTGTCCTAGGTAAGGAGTAAGCTGAGATTTAAATCTGTGTTTGATCCCAACTCAAAGACACTCAAGGGAATAAATGAAAGGATAATTTTTGACATATGTTGTTTATAGGGAAGAATGATGCCACCTTTCCCTGAATGGCACTGGAAGACTATTTGGGGCTTAAGTGAAGGCTGTGTCACCTACACCAAGGAAACTATCATAGTCCATAACAAATATATCTTTGCCCACCCAATAATAAAGTTAAAAGGAAGTTCTAACAAAGACAAAAACCCTACAGTCCTTGGTTTAATGGGTCTTCGTTTCAATGGTATTAGAGAGAAACCCGGAAGGGAGGACACATGGAAAGTAATTACCACACACTAAGTATGAGGAGACACTGATTCACCATCCTCATGTTTCCATAGAAGAGAGGACTCTCTCCCTTCTCCCCTTAGGAGGACAACTCCAGCCCCTCCCCAGGTTATGAACTGATGAAAGACTGGAAGTTTCTTGGGCCATGGTGGGATCATTGTGCTTAAAAACATCATCTACTGTCCCCATCTTTCACCAGCTGCTCTCAGAAAGAGCATTTGGGAAGGATACTTGTAGAGCAGAATGAGGATTTTAAGATGCAGTTTATAGTGCAAAAATCTCCAAGCCAAGCATAGTAGGGTGCAACTGTAATCCCAGCCACTCAGGAGGCTGAGGTGGGAGGAATGCTTGAGCCCAGGAGTTCGAGACCAGCCTGAGCAACAGAGCAGGACCCCCTCTTAGAAAAGAGAGAGAGATCCAAAGGAACTTTTGAACAACATAGCTCACGTCAACCAGGGATGATGTTAGTCAATTCACCAATTATTTTGAATATATAATACCTATATTGTGGTTATATACATCTGATATTCCAAACATATTACAGATATGATCTTATTGAGTATAACAAGCCCTATTTATAGACAAAAGAATTTGAATATCAGTCTTTCAGAAAAGAGCTGGCTAGAGACATCAGTCACCAGATCATTGTAGAAAGAAGGAAAAGTTTTAGATGAAAAAAAAAACATAGCCCAGGTGTAATTCTTAGAGAAAAATGCCAGAACCTACTAGAGATTCCACGGGAAGAAGTTGCGGAGCAGAACAAGAAGGAGCAAGATTTTGACAGAGATCATCCCCTGAGGAATTTGGAGACCCACAGAAAGGGGAGGTGGGAGTGTTTGTTTGTCCCCCTTCACATCTCTGGCAGACTGCAGTCTCCCAAACTGCTGGAGAGTTTCCCTACCCTTACAAACCTAAAAGCTGTTGCTGTCAGTGAACTGGGAGCTTCCTGAGCACAGAGCACCAGGCTGCCAGCCCCCTCAGAGTTGCTCCCAGTGCCCACAGACCCAAGCCAAGGTGGCAAGTACCATACTGCTTGTCCACCCATGGTGTGTTTTGTCCTTCCCAGGTAGCTCCAGCCCTTCAGTTTTCTTGGCATTGGTCCCCACACAAACATTTCCCAACTCTGCCCAGACTGCAGTGACCCCAGGGGGCCAGTGGGTCCCATGGGAACTGTGTGATCCCAGAGCTTGGACATTGAGGACGGCTGCCTTGAGGGGAGAGGAGAGTGCAGCAAGCCAGGGGAGCCCCTCAAGACAAAGAGGGACAGAGTGCCAGCTCTCTTTCATTCATATTTTTCTCCCCCCTCAACTCATTGTTACTGAATGGCAGTTCCCACGTCAGTTGGCACAGGTGCCCCCAAGGGACAATTGAGCCAGAACTCTCAAGAGTTGCCCTCTGTTGCCTTTCACACCATACCAAGGCTTCCACAGAGAATGGGGCTCCCATCTTTCCTCTTACAGGCCTGCAGTGGACCAGAAAGAAAACTACAAACCAATATCCATTATGAATATATATGCAAAAATCCTCAATAAAATACCAGGAAATTGAAATCAATAGCATGTCAAAAAAATAATCCATCATGATCAAGTGGGCTTCATTCCAGGGATGCAAGGATGGTTCAACATACAGAAATCAATAAATGTGATACGCTACATAAACAGAAGCAAAAACAAAGACCATATGATTATCTCAATAGATGCAGAAAAAGTATTCAACAAAATCTAGCAAACTATACATTCGATAAACAGATAATATCCGGAATCTATGAAGAATTCAAACAAATCAGAAATAATAAAACAAACAACCCTATTAAAAAGTGGGAAAAAGACATGAACATATGTAACCTAATCATCTGTACCCCCATAATATGCTGAAATAAAAAAAAAGACATGAACAGAAGTTTTTCAAAAGAAGATAGACAAATAGCGAACAAACATATGAAAAAAATGCTCAAGATCACTAATCATCAGGGAAATGCAAATTAACACCACAAGGAGATATCACCTTACCTCTGTCAGAATGGCTATTATTAAAAAGTCAAAAAACAATAGATGCTGGCATGGATGCAAGAAAAAGAAACATTTATACATTGCTGGTGGGACTGCAAATTAGTACAACCTCTACGGAAAACAGTATGGAGATTCCTAAAAGAACTAAAAGTAGACCTACCATTTGATCCAGCAATCCCACTACTGGGCATCTACCCAAAGGAAAAGAAAGTCATTTTTTCAAAAGGATACCTATACTCAAATGTTTTTTGCAGCACAATTCACAATCACAAAGGTGTGGAATTGACCTAAGTGTCCATCAATTCATAAGTGAATTAACAAAATGTGGTATGTATGTGTATATATACACACACACACCTTAGAGTACTACTCATCCATAAAAAGAAATGAATTAACATTTTTTGCAGCAATTTGGATGGAACTGGAGACCATTATCCTAAATGAAGTATTTCAGGAATGTCAAAACAAACATCACATGTACTCTCTAATAATTTTGAACTAATTGATGGGCACATATGGGCACAGAGAGAAGTAACAGTCATTGGAAATCAAGAAGTGGGAGGGGGAAGGAGAAGAAGGCTAAAAGCCTAGCTAACAGCTATAATGAATACTATTCAGGTGACAGGCACACTAATAGCCCTGACTTAAGCATTATAAAAGCTATCCACATAACAACAACATTTATATCCCCTTAATATTTTTAAATAATTTTTTTAAAAAGAAATCAGTATGTCAATCAAAGTAGGGACTAAATAGTTTATTGCCAGTGCCCAGCAAAGCATAATCCAAGAGAAAGGAAGGTCTAGCCATTGGAGTTGGTATGTTTCTAATCCCAATGGTAAGGGTACTTACTTCTGGAGTAGAACTGGATGTAGTATGACCAGCAGACTTGGTCCTATCTTGCCCCATTGACCTGGCAACATGTGTTACGTACTGGAGTCATTGGACTGCCTTGGCCCATTGTCATTCAGGAGATTTTTTTATCCAACTCCTTTTGTTCTGATGCTGTGCTCCCCAGATGACCTTCCAATTTCCAAGTCAGTCAGTCACAGGGAAAGAGAAGGAACCCTCTGAATATAAACATTTCTGGAGTGTATAACAGTTGTTTTATATTACCTATTACCTAGTTTTCTGTTATCACAATAAGGCGACTGATAAACAATTATAAAAAATCACCCCACCCACGATTACAACTGACCCTCACATCAACGAACAAAGCAGAAGGGATAGACATTGTACTAGCCTCCTCAGGTTTCCATATCAAAATACCACAGACTAGGTCGCTTACATAACAGAAATTTATTTATTTCACATTCTGGAGGTTGAAAGTCTGAAATCATGGTGCCAACATGGTCAGGTTCCGGTGAAGGCCCTCTCCCTGGCTTGCTTCTTGCTGTGTCCTCACGTGGTGGAGAGAGAGAGAAAGAGAGAGGGAGAGAAAGTGCTCTGATGTCTCTCTTATGAGGACATTTATCCTATCAGATCAGGGCCCTATTAGGATCTCATTTAACTTCAGTTACTTCCTCAGAGACCCCACGTCCAAATACAGCCAAGTATTTAGTCCATAACAGACACTATTATAATAAAGGATCATTTTGTAAAGGAGAAAACCAAGACTTCAAAAGAATTGATGTTCTACAATAATGGTAGGGTCTTTGCTAAAAACCAAGGCTTGCAATTCTGAACCACAGGATCTTTTTAAATAATAAATATCCAAACCTTCACACATCTGGTACGATTGCCGTTGCCCACCCCTGTGATGGTAGTATGAGCAAATGTCATACAAGAGCATAAGAATAAAGACCACAGAAGTGGTGGCAATAAACAAAGGGCACAGTTTGGAGACCAAACATACAAACTCGTCACTCTCTAACTTCATGACTTAGGCATATTAATTATCCTCACTAAACTTCTATCTCCTTGTCTATAAAATGGGAATAATAACGCTTTCCTTGGAGGAGCCTTGAGAAACCTAAGTAAGGTAAGGCTTTGGTAGGGCACTTGGCACATCTATGAGCTCTCAATACTTCATAGTTGCTGCTGTTTATTTGATAGTTAAACTGAAATGAGATCCTGAATAGGAGAGCAAAATGGATGACCACAGAGGTTCAGATTGTACTTCCCACTTACTAGGTCATAAAGGGTTTCCACTGGACCTGTGGTTTGGATACCCCTAGGTTCCTAATGTCATTGTTTTTTATAATCCACTAATGACAGGCAGAAAACATCCAGAAAGCAGATGATAATTAGGATAATTTATCTTCAATATCTATTTAGTAGCAACTACACTTATGGCACTGTGCTAAACATTGCGCAATTATTCCAGCTATCTACAAAGTAAATATCTAGTTGAAAAGACAAGGCATGAAAATGCCTTCCACTAAGATAGCACCAGTCAGTAATGACAAGCTCATATGAGCAGTGACTGTTGCATCTGTACTACTAATAAGCATTTGGGGGTCAATATGTCTATTCCTTGTCTGAACAAGTATTACCCTTCCCCATCTCCATTCTCTGGCTGATGTTCTAAAGCAATGAGGAGCTCACCCAAAGTCACACAGGAGTATTTTTCACCTTGGCTAATGCCAGGTGTGCTACTCATAATTTCTATGAAATCATCCCTAGAATGTTAAGGCTATTAAGAATTGCAGAACTGCACTAGCCCAATATCATCATTAGGAAAATATGCCCAAAACAGGTAAGTGATTTGACCGATAAAGCAAAACTAGAAATGATAGCATCAAATTTAGAACTAAAATAGGTTTCTAGATCTCAATAATTTTTTCATATTAGGGGGAAAAAAACTTCTCCTATGACCACAGTCACACTCAATGAAGACTTTATGGTGATTTCTAAATACTGTCAACATCCTGTAGCCATAGACTACTAGGAACCACACCACAGCAAACCGTGGACCAGCCCAGTAAAAGGATGTTCAAAAAGACCTACAGGGTTTGGGCTTCTGAAAGGTTATTTTGGAGAGAGTTCAAGGAAGTGAGACTTTTCTCTAGGTTGTATGCTGTCAAAAGTGGGGTAACTAAATAAATCTTATCTAAAAGGAGAGAGGAATACAGTCAGGTGAAATCTATGATTGTCAAAGAAGCAGCTGTCACTTGCACTAGCCAGAATATGGGGAAGTTTGGTCTTTTTTGCGGTTGGGATGATGTTGTTTTTTATCTGTGCTTTAGCATGATTATGGAGTGGTCTTGAGCCAGCTTGGTCCATCAGAGTCACAGAATGGCCTTGTCTGATGTCAGTGTTCTGTAAAATTATTTATGTTAAACAGGGAACACCAAAGCCTAGTTATGAGTGCAAGTCCAGCTCTGGCTATCAGGGGCTGGTTTTCTCTTCCTCAAAATGCACATAAAAAAGGAACAAAGAAAGGGAGGAAGGAAAAAAGAATCCTACTATGTTCCATACATTTTATTTTCTTCCATTTTCATTCTATAACTGAGGAAATGTAGGTTGCAAGAGGTTAACAGATTTTCTGAGGATCACACAGAAGCTAGTAATAGAACTGAATTTCCCATTAATATTTTTTTATTTCCACACAAACCAGAGAAATGAGTTTGGTAGACAAGTCGCATAAGCTTCTGAACCTGAAATTCTTTGCTTTGGGATCACATACAAACAAACTCTACGTTAGCTTGCCTATCTCTCTGCTGGCAAGTGTTTCTCAACATTTGTGTACAAAATCCTCCAATTTGTTGGTCTGAAATCCACATACCATTGTTGATAACACCGTATTTGGAATATCGTCTCCCAAAATAGTTAATCCTCAGCAGTAAAAGGGAACTATTGCATAAATAAACTAAAACATCAGAGAATCTTTAAAATAAAAATGCATTCTAACTTTGGAACATGGATTTGTCACAGACTGGAAACTTCAAAAGATGTTAGTCTTCAGTTAATCCTAAGGAAAGTTTGAGCCCACGAGAACTCTCCAACACCCAACAGAAGGAAGAAGCCTAGAGATACTACAACAGGAAGTCAGATAGCATTAAAACTTTCTCACAGATAATCTACCAAGTGAATGACAACATGCAGTTGAATGTGAGCTAAAAATAGAAAATCCCACACTCTTGGGTCTATAAAGTAGCATATAAATAACTCAATATTTTGACATTATGTCCACACTCAAAATATTAGAAATCATTTCATCCTTACAATGTCAAGGTGAAAACAATATATCTATTTGGATTACATGCTTTGTTTCAGGTATTCAATGTTTAATAATAAATCATGAAAATGATTCACCATTGTTAATATTCTGAGATTGATGAATAAATTAATAAGTCTACATTTTGTAATAGATCCTTGGAAACACTTCTGTTCTAGAACAAAATTTACAGAAGAGTATATAAATCCTGAACAGAATTGACTATGTGACCATCAATTTATTCACTGCTATGGGAAAAAACATATGTGTTAATGATATTCTTTTTTAGTCAAGGAAAAATAAACTCTACTCAGAAACAAAGCAATAAAACATTAGTAACTAATGGCTTTAATTCAGAGGTTAATTTTTGCACTTTTTATTTTTTAAAAGATTGAACAAGTGTTTTGAGTTCAGTGAAGCTAAATCCAGATTCCTATTATAAATTAGTTTACCCATAAGCCTAACTAAACTCTTTATTGAAAGGAATATGGTCATGGACGTAGAGTGGAAGAATAGGCACTGGAGACTCAGAAAAGTGAGAGTGTGGGAGGGTGGGAAAGGGGTAAGAGATGAAAAATTACTTAATGGGTACAACAGACACTGTTCAGGTGATGTTTACACTATAAGCCCAGATTTCATAACAACATACTATATCCATGTAACAAAACTGTGCTTGTATATCCTAAATCTATTAAAATTTTAAAAAATTAAAAAATATGGTAAATTGGCTATGACTTTATCTTTAAACCAATTCTAACATACCCTCTAAGTTTTAGCAAGAATTCCCATCAATACATGAGTGGATTAATAAAATGTGGCATATGTATACCATGGAGTTCTACTCAGCCACAAGAAAACAATGGCGATCTAGCACCTGTTGTATTATCCTGGACAGAGCTGGAACCCATTCTACTAAGTGAAGTATCACAAGAATGGAAAAACAAGCACCACATGCACTCACCAGCAAATTGATATTAACTGATCAACACTTATGTGCATATATGGTAGTAACATTCATTGGGTGTCAGGCAGGTGGCGGGGGAAGGAGGAGATGGGTATATTCATACCTAATGGGTGTGGTGCGCACTCTCTGGGGGATGGACATGCTTGTATCTCTGACTCAGGTGGGGCAAAGGCAATATATGTAACCTGAACGTTTGTACCCCGTAATATTCTGAAATTAAATATATATATATATATAAAATAAATAAATAAACAAAAAAAAGAATTCCAGCATGTGAACTATGAAATGGAATTATTTCAAGAGTTGCTTCTTTTATACTGGATGATAATAATATATTTTCCTTGCAGAATCTCAGCACACACAATTTCAAAGGCATAAAGAAAAGGAGAATACCTGAAAGGCTAATTACAGAGCTGGAGAAATACATGATAAAGCATTAAAATAAATAAGATAGATGAATTATCAGAGGGCAGAGCTGAAGACTGTTGAACCATATTTAGTACACTAATCCCCAAGTGTTTATTTTGCATTCTTCTGGCCTTTAAAGATGACAGGTTGTGATCAATTGCTTCCCTTGAAGGCTGGCTGCTTTCCTGCCCTAGTATTTAATTTTTGTTTGATGTTCTTCACTTTGTGTCAATGTATGAACTACTGTTAAGATATATAACAGCAATTAAAATAATTCATCCATCTGTTTATAATTAAAGACTAAGTTAAATGTAATGACGACTTTATCTGGCAAGCTAATTGTCATCTAAAAAGGAGGTTGTCCCTGCAACAGTTTCTCTAGTAGATAAATTATTCCAATTAGTGGTAATTTAAAATTTTTCCTTCAAAAAAATGGATATTTTATTCAATGATGTCACTGAATAAGTGACATGAGATAAAATACGGAAGTATCTTCAATTTCTTTTCTATATAACAAAAGAAATCTTGGTGGCTAACTCAAAGATTGTGGTAGAAAAGTGGCTTTTGACTCAATGATTTTAATCAATCATAAAGATTTGAGGTGCCTAAAAAAAAAATTAAGTGCCTTAAATTTTTAAAACATTGAGATCAGCTTTATGGTGAAGTAATTGCTGAATACATTGCTATTTTAGAATGAAGAATAAATCTCTCAGAATATTTTTTAACTTATTACTCTTCTATACTAAACAGAGCACATTAGTTATATTTTAAATTAATTTTTGGATACAAAAATCAGGGAGAAAAAAACTAAAATATTCACTCATATTTCCCACACCCTGAAATAAATAAAATTACTGATTCATACTTTGTTTAATAGCCTTTCTGCCTTTTCTCAAGTTGATATATCCATATACACATATACACAGATCTATACAAAATTAGAGTCATATTATCACATACTGTTTTGAAAGCTGCTTTTTTCACATAACAATACATTATGAATATTTTTAATACATTTAAAGTATTCTAAAAAATAAGCCAGCAATTTTGTACTTAATAGAATATAGTAACCAAAATTAGGTCTCAAATATCCTTTAATCATTCTCTGATAAGCACAATTTGGCGACCAAAAAAGCTAAACACCATTTCTTTTCTCAGTGTTTTGTAGTTCTCCTTATAAATATCTCTCACCTTCTTCATTAAATATATTCCTAAATGTTTAATTTTCTTTGATGCTATTGTGAAAGGTGCTGCATCTTTGATTTGATTTTCCTCTTGACTGTTACTGGCATATATGAATGCCACTGATCTGTGTGCATTAATTTTGTATCCTGAGACTTTACTGAATTCGTTTATCAATTCCAGGAGTCTTTTGGTTGAATCCTTGGGATTTTCTAGATATAATAGCATATCTTCAGCAAAGACTGAGAGTTTGACCTCTTCTGTCCCCATTCAGACACCCTCAATTCCCTTCTCTTGTCTGATTGTTCTAGCAAGGACTTCCAGCACTATATTGAATAGAAGTGGAGATAGTGGGCAATCTTGTCTGGTTCCAATTCTGAGTGGGAATGCTTTCAATTTTTTCCCATTTGATATGATATTGGCTGTGGGTTTATTGGATACAGCCTTGATAATTGTAAGGAATGTCCCATCTATGCCTATTTTGTTAAGGGTTTTTATCATACAAGTGTGCTGGATTTTATCAAATGCTTTTTCGGCATCTATTGAGAGAATCATATGGTCTTTGTTCTTGCTTTTATTTATGTGGTGAATTGCATTTATAGATTTGCATATGTTGAACCAACCTTGCATCTCTGGGATAAGCCTACCTGGTCATGGTAAATTAATTTTTTGATGTGCTGTTGGATTCAATTTGCTAAGATTTTGTTGAGGATTTTTGCATTCTATATTCATGAGGGATATTGGTCTGTAATTTCCTTTTTCTGTTGTGTCCTTTCCTGGCTTTGGTATCAGGGTGATATTGGCTTCGTAGAATGAGTTGGGAAGGATACCATCCTTCTCGATGTTTTGGAATAATTTCTGCAGTATAGGTATGAATTCTTCTTTGTAGGTTTGGTAAAATTCAGGTGTGAACCTATCTGGTCCAGGACTTTTTTTTGGAAGATTTTTTTATTGTTGCTCCAATTTCTTTGCTTGATACTGGTCTGTTCAGGAATTCCATTTTCTCCTGATTGAGCTTAGGGAGGTTGTGATCTAACATAGGCACACCTCATTTTACCATACTTCACTTTACTGCACTTTGCAGATACTGAGAATTTTTACAAATTGCAGGTTTGTGGCTACCCCAGGTCGAGCAACTCTATTACGCCATTTTTCCAACAGTATGCACCCACTTCATGTCTCTGTATCACAATTTGGTAATTCTCGCAATATTTCAAACTTTTTCATTATTATTATATCTGCCATAGTAATCTGTGATTAGTGATCTTTAATGTTACTATTGAAATTGCTTTGGGGTGCCACACACTGTGCCCACATAAAATAACAAACATAATCAATAAATGTTGTATGTGTTCTGACTGCTCCACCAACCAGCTGTTACCCCAACTCTTTCCCTCTCTTTGGGCTTCCCTATTCCACAAGACACAACAATATTGAAGTTAGGCCAATGAATAACCCTACAATGGCCCTTACATGTTCTAGTGAAAGAACAGTCACATGTCTCTCACTTTAAATCAAAAGCTAGAAATAATTAAGCTTAGTGAGGAAGGCATGTCAAAAACTGAGATAGGCCAAAAGCTACACCTCTTGCATCAAGCAGTTAACCAAATTATGAATGCAAAGGAATAGATCTTCAAGGAAGTTAAAATGCTACTCCAATAAACATACAAAATAAGAAAGCAAAACGTGCGTATTGCTGATATGAAGAAAGTTTGAGTAGTCTGGATAGAAAATCAAACCAGCCACAACATTCCCTTAAGCCAAAATCTAATCCAGAGCAAGGCCCTGACTGTTGTGAATTTTATGAAGACTGAGAGAGCTAAGGAAGCTACAGAAGAAAAGTCTGAAGCTTAGGTTGGTTCATGAGATTTAAGGAAAGAAACCATCTCCATAACATAAAAGTACAAAGTGAAGCAGCAAGTGCTCATGTAGAAGCTGTGTCAAGTTATCCAGAAGCTCTAGCTAAGATAATTGATGAAGGTGGCTACACTAAATGACAGATTTTCAGTAGAGGCCATACCAGCTGATATTAGAACAAGACACCATCTAGGGACTTTCCTACCTAGAGACGAGAAGTCAATTCTTGGATTCAAAGCTTCAAAAAACAGACTCACTCTCTTTTTAGAGACTAATGCAGCCGGTAACTTTAGGTTGAAGTCAATGCCCACTTATCATTCCAAAAATCCTAGGGCCCTTAAGAATTATGCTAAATCAACTCTGCCTGCGCTTTAGATCTTCAAGGAAGATCTAAATAGAACTTCAAAGCCTGAATGATAGCACATCTGTTTACAGCATGGTTTACTGAATATTTTAAACCCACTGTTGAGATCTACTGCTCAGAATAAAAGATTCTTTCAAAATATTACTGCTCATTGACAATGCACCTGGGCACCCACGGAATCTGATGGAGGTGTACAAAGATATTAGTGTTTTCATGCCTGCTAATACAACATCCATTCTGCAGCCCATGGATCAAGGATTCATTTTGACTTCCAAGTCTTCTTATTTAAGAAATACATTTTGTAAGGCTACAGCTGCCAAAGATTGTGACTCCTCTAATGGATCTGGGCAAGTTCTCCCACACTCTCAAATAAAGTTTGTACCTGAATCATGCAATGAAGCTACTTGGGTCTTTATCCAAATGCACACAAGAAGTTTCCCCAAGAAGCTAGATGCCCTTGGCTACAGAGACCCTGCAGGAGCGGTGCAACAATTGTATGGGTGAAATGGGAGGGCACAGCAAACTGGACCACCGTAAGGATTTAGGCAACACTGGAGACCTTACTAAGAGTAAGTCAAGGACACTCCAGGAGTGTACAGAGCCCTGAGCATAAGACAAAGACAGCAATTATTCTGCAAATTTCTACAGCTAACAAGAAACAAAGTTGCCGATGGCCACCCAGGATGCTTTGTGTTCTTTGAGGAAAAAGACAGTACAATGAGTTGAGTTGGTGAGAATAACACTTTGCTGTCCTCAGTATCCTCCTGTCTGCATCCAAAAATACTAAGTTCCAATGTGAATTCAGTAAGATTCAAAGGCTCTTCTGAGGGCAGTGGGACTCAGTTCTTCTGTCTATCGAAACTTCCCAATTTCAAACTTCATTCTTCAACTTAAGTCTATCAATCCTATTAAAACATAAATGTTCCAAGTTTGGATTTGAACTTAACCTAGTGTCTTCAATATAAGACTCAAGGTGCATGAATGGCAGTGACTTGCTAGAGTGGGAGTTGATAAGAAATACAGAAAAGATTTCCTGTGGGTTGAGGACCTGAGGGGCAGAAAATTATTCTCTCAGGGAGGAGTAGAGAGTAGCCTCTTACATCACCAGACCCACAGTCCCTCCTTCACAATGTTGTCAAAAGTATCATACTTGACACTCTGATTTCATTTTCCAAAATAGCTTACAACAGAAGCTACAGCAGTGAAAATCTGATGAAGGCTACAGTGTAACGATTACCAATAAAAATACTAATCTTACATAATGAATTATTTTGTTCCTGTTCTTCATGTAGCAAAATGTAATGTGAAAATATTTTGGCGTGATTTGAGTTCATTGTAATTACTGCTCATCCTGAAAGCTTGGAGAGGTGCAGTTGACAAGATCAAACTTGTTTTAGTTTAAACTGAGCCAGGTTTAAAATGAAGTCCCCAAAGATGAAAAGCTAATGCCTCAACGTCTTCAATTTCAAACACCAATATATGTTTAATCATTTTTAAAATGTAAAAGCAAATTTAAAAAATAATAATTTTAAATTTTTATCAATGTGAATAAATATACATAAGGAGACTTTTCTTTTAGCACACAATAAGCATTTCAATAAGAAGTCCAAAAATCCAAATACAATAGAAAAATGGATCTTCTCCCATCAGGGTTTTCAATATAATAGGTTTGCCCTCCTTCCTCATACTAAACTAAGTTTCACTCTATTTTCCCAAGAGCTCACAAACAATAACAACTAAATCAGGAATTTTTAAAAAGGTAACAAATCTTCACCCAATATAAGCCCTGTTTTGAGTGAATATTTTAACACTGGTATGCTCTGTGTTTTTATAATGCTAAATTGAAGCTTGGCTAAAGTCCAGAGCAGAGAGAAACAATGGGAATATGCATGAGTTATGTTGCTGTTTATATTCCCTTCCCGAAGCTCTGATTTAAGCAGGGGATTCTGCCTTAATCACAGACACTTAGTAAATGAAAGTTGCTTATATTTCTCAAGTAAGTTTGAATCTCCTTGGTCTGGCAGAAAGTCAAGCTTCCCAAATATTTTTATATACAACCATCTCCAATCCGATAAAAGGCATAATTAAACAATCAGATAAAGATCTATGCAAATGCATAAAGAATATCTGGGTAATTTGTTAACTAGCTAATGTTTAGTCCTCCTGTTATTATATAGGGTTTATGTGATATACATTTTATAACTAGTACATGTAATGTTATACTATAGCATGTAATATTAAGAGTTTGAAGATAAAGATTACGTAATCTTATATTCTTTCATCACTGAAAAAGCTATAATGTTAATAAAATACCTCAACAAGCTGTCCTCGTTATTGTTTTCTATCTGGAAAGAAAGAAATGCTATAAAATTTCTCTTCCAAAATTAGTCCAAACAGTACTAGATAGGTTTGGATACATTTTCAGATACGTATCTAGATCTGAATCTTTTAATTTTTACAATTTCAAC
This sequence comes from Avahi laniger, assembly GCA_963575035.1. Classification (NCBI taxonomy): domain Eukaryota; kingdom Metazoa; phylum Chordata; class Mammalia; order Primates; family Indriidae; genus Avahi; species Avahi laniger. The sequence goes on from CAUYSK010003343.1 coordinate 57,045, forward strand.
CACTTTTATGAGCCTGTTGTTACATACAAATACTTAAATAAGATATGGTCTCTTGGCTCGGTGTGGTGGCTCATGCCTGTAATCCTAGCTCTCTGGGAGGCCGAGGCGGGTGGATCGTTCAAGGTCAGGAGTTCGAGACCAGCCTGAGCAAGAGTGAGACCCCGTCTCTACTAAAAATAGAAAGAAATTATCTGCACAACTAAAAATATACATATAGAAAAGATTAGCCGGGCATGGTGGCACATGCCTGTAGTCCCAGATACTCGGGAGGATGAGGCAGGAGGATGGCTTGACCCCAGGAGTTTGAGGTTGCTGTGAGCTAGGCTGACACCATGGCACTCTAGCCAGGGCAACAGAGCCAGACTCTGTCTCAAAAAAAAAAAAAAAAAAGATATGGTCTCTCAGTGCCTAACCACAAGATACACAGATGCAGAAAATGAAGGGATAAAAGCCACCAAGGAGTGACATAGATAGTACCAGACACTGATCCATGAGGTATAATTGGGAAGTTGAAGATGGTTTATATTTTTAAGGACTGGATGATTAGAAATCAAGGGTAAGCTTTATTTATGCACATTCCTTAGCATTTCCTGAATAATATAAACTTTACATTTCAAGTTACAAAGGTGTCTTTTGATTCTCAAAAAGAGATTTAAAAATCTATTTGGGCCTTACCCAACAAATCAAGGCAACACTATACTAGATTATTCCCTTTCTCTAAAGCCACTGTACCTGGCCTGTGTCCAGTTGGAAAACACATACTAAGACCAATTCAGATGCAAATGCACCACATTCCACATAACAGTGGTTTAGGAAAGCAATGTTGGCTTTTCTCAAGAGATCGGATCAGGATGGTAAATGCAATATCCCTGTGGCCTCCCTGGCAGTGCTGGCTCTGTGGACATGCAGCATGTGCAGTCTTACAGGGCCCCACACTCAGGAGAACTTCGCACTTGGTTTAATGTTTTGCTATCCCTGTCATGATACCCATAATAATTTTTTCTTTTAACCTCTGTTTTGTAAATGAAGACTGATGGGACAGCGGAGCATGCATGTGAGCAGAGGAAATACTCCAGGCCATGGTGCATGCACACACAGAATCATGCCCACAGATACGGTAGGCAGCTGCACCTGCAATAGTTGGCCTGGCCTCATGGTGCACACTAGCGGGCCGGGGGCAACCTGGGGTGCTACAGGGCCCCAAGGGGGCAACCAGACTGGGACCTGAGCCCAGAGTGGTGGTGGCAGTGGTGGCAGCTGCAGCAGCACAAGCACTGGTGAGAGTGCCCCCAGTCCTGAGAAAGGAGACACTCTGCCTGGAGTAGCATTGGGACCCTTGGTGGGAGGCCAGCTTGCCTGTGCATCCCTGGAACCCAACCCTGTGCACTGGCACAAATACTAGCTCTCCAGCCCAAGGGCCAGGGTAGGAACTGCCAGTTATCAGACAGTAAACTCTGCTACTCAACACCAAGAAGAGGTCACATGGACATTACACAATAAATTATCTCAAGGAGTCATAATATCTCCAAAGAGATCTTACTAATTTTGAAAATTGCTGCAATGTTGAAAAACTAATAGATATAGAAATCAAATGTAAAGATTGTCACATTCAATGGAAAAGAATACTGTTTTCACAAATGAAAATTACATAAGAAAAAAATAGTGCTAACAGAGGAGATGACACCTAAGAGATATGACGCTTAAGTTGACAAAACGAGTTGTTCAACACATTCTACTAAGTGAAGTATCCCAAGAATGGAAAAACAAGCACCACATGTACTCACCAGCAAATTGGTATTAACTGATCA
>CAUYSK010003345.1:0-20146 GCA_963575035.1 Avahi laniger
TTTCTGTGCAAAGCTTCCAGGAGAGGCTGAAATGGCTCCACTCAGCTGAAAATCTGGGCTTGGGGGCTGGGGCTGTCCAAGACCCACACTCTCGAGCAGGTCTGACTCCTCTCCTCTCTCCCCCTCTCCGTGGCCCCTCCCAGTCCTCTGCCAGCAAGCGGGACCTCAGGCCAATGGAACTCCCCTGGCTGTGACATGGGTCGGGAGGTTCCCTACCCAGGATTGTAGGCTGAGCTGGGTGCACAACCCTCTTTTGGGAGGAGGGTTGCCACTCTGGCATGCTTATCTGCCCCTGAATGCTCTTTCACAGATATCCCTTCTGTGCCCCTGGGCAGTGCAATCATGACCTGGATGTATGGGGTCTGGTCTGCAGGCCTGTCCACTGGACACTGGAGATCAATCCCTGACCCTGCCAGGGGGAGGGGTGCTGGTCTTGAATCACCTACAGGATGCCTAAGCTGGATCGATTTCACTCCACCTCGGGATTTGCCCCACTCTCCTGGAGTCCCCAGGCAAGTAGCACCTGGGAGAGCTGGCGGATAGGGAACTCACAATCTGAGTACCCCTCAGTCTGCTGTAGGGCCCCAAAAGGAAAGGCCCCATTTCTTGGAGATGCCTCCGTGTGATGGCTAAATGGTCTCTCTGGGCACCCACCGGTAGGGAGGGGGAAGGAAAGAATGGAGCACTATGGCATCTGCCGATAGGCTTGGGTCTGTGCCTGGGGAGGTACCCTGAGGGGGCTGGGAGCCCGGTGCTGAGTCCTCAAGAGGCCACTGCTCACTGGCGGCAGCCGTCTCTGGGCTGGTGTCAGCAGGTCTCTCCAACCGCTCAGGAGCCCACGGACTGTCTGAGATGCAAGGGAGGGGGAAGTTAACCACCCCACGCACCTTTGTCGCTGGTCTCCAAGCCTCTCAGAACCTTTCTCCTTCTTGTTCTTCTCCGCAACGTCTTCCCGTGGAGTCTCCTGTAGTTTCAGGCACCCTTCCTTCCGACCCTCACCTGATCTATGTTTCTCTGCTAGCTTATTTTTTTTCTCTTTCTTCTAAAATTTGTGTTTTTTGCAGAGACACTCTGATTGTTGGCTTTTCTCGTCTGTCATCTTGGCTCCTCCTAGAGAAGCCTTTAAAAGGATAGTCATAGACATAAAAAACTATGTCACTTGCATAAACTTTAAAAAATCTAGTCTAGAATGATTAAATTAATCAGAAGATCACAAAAAACAATAATATGATTTATTATAAATATATATTTATGATATTAAAAAAGTTATTGCTTCATTCAATGCTTAAATGTTTTAATTTATATAAATGTCAGCAATTGCTAGAAGAGAAAAGATTTCCTGATGTTTTGGGAGCTGACAAATAGGCATGGTGTCTTGGAACCTTGTGAAATGATCTTTCCCGATTAGTTTGTTATTATTTTCAAAAAAAAAAAAAAAAAACATAGGATAAGGTTGAGGTAAAAGTTATTTCTAAGTTGTTCAATATTTTTGATGCTTATCAATGGATGGATAAACATTTATTGATATTCTATCCTAAGAAGGATATTGATAACATTGTACATTGTTTATTGTAACAATACACAGAGGAAGAAATTATTACCGTTATAAGAAAGAGCAAAACTTTTAGTGTTTTTTAAGGAATGTAGCAAATGTGAGAAAATATGACACTCACATATATATATATACATATATATATGTATGTATGTGTATATATATATATGGAAACAAGGTAATAGAACAAGTTGCCTTTGTGTCACTTAAATCAGACAAGAGGGAGGAACTTAGTCCTAGCATCCAGGCAGTCATTATGGTACTGGAAGCTAAGTGAACTGGTAAAGAAGAACAGAGGTGTTACTTTGAAAGAATCTCAGTGATAGGAGAGAAGGGAAGAGATGGTAAATACCTTCGTAATTGTGGGATTTGGGAAAGAGCCAAAAATGTCTACAGAAAAAATTCTGAGAAGATTTCTCAAAAGTGTGTTGAATAAAAACTCATGAAGGCCCTTTTAGGAAGTCTTCATTAAAAATATATATCTTTCTTCAATGTTTCTGGAGTTATATTTTACTTGTATTAAATTATATTTTATGTATATAAATTTATACAAATATTACAATATTCATAGAGAGAGAATTAAGAGGGATCCAACATTTTACAAGCAATGTTTTTCAAATATAATTCAGCTTCCAAAGTGCAAGTTATTATATTTCCACTTTATTTTATAAAGTGGACTTTATTTTATAATTTATTTTTTCCTGGATTTTTCCACACAACATGTTCCCAAATAATTATTTTCAGAAAATAACAGGGAATTTTGTACCTCTGGGCAAGTGCAATCATAGGTTGGATTCTACGTCACAAAAGAAATGCATAACAGTTAATTACACTTATTCACCAAATGCTTTAAAAATTATTATAATAAATTAGCACTAAAAAGTAACTAAGTTAAGAATCATATCTATTGTTTAAACTTAAAAAGCAACATAACTTGCAGCAATTGGAGTAATCAACCTCTATTTGCTAATCGTTCCCTTTCTCATACAAAGAAATGTGCATGGTTGAAAATAGCAACTTTGCTTTTTTTTTTTTTGGTAGCTTACTGACTCCCTGCTGTATATCTTCACCTAAAGTAGCATTTTAGAACAATTAGTGACTGTAGAGATGATTATAATGTCACAAATGTGAGATTATGGCTTTAGCTAAAGAATAAACAGCAGGAGGAGAAAGGCTATTAAGGAGTAAATATACTATTTCCCATGAAGTATAGTTTGCAATTAGAAAGAAAGGGAAACAAGAGAGAACAGAAAGACTCAGTTATAAACATTTACAGATATTTTTTATTATTGTTAGTTTTAGCAGGAAAATATTCCTATTATGTAAGCAATGTACTGAAAGGAAACAACAAATTGAAAGTGCCATACAAATTAGAGAAGTTCCCCTTTCTCCTGGGAAACAAAGCCAAATACAGAATGGCAAAAATGGCGAAGATCAAAAAAGCGAACTATTACTAAACAGGTATGACAAATATTACGCATGTATGTAACTGTTAACTTTGAATGACTAGACACAATTTAATTACTTGAATGAAATGCTCTGCCAGAACACTTGAAAAGGAACTGGACAGGAATCTGAAAACTTCCACCTCACTCCTCTCATGATGTAAACCAGAGTAAACAGGCATGAGTGGAATCCAAGACCCAGGCAGTGCAAATATTTCTGTCTTAATTTAGATCACTGTTAGTTTTTAAAATATATTGTTGCACAAAAAAGAGATAGATAGGTAGATAGACAGACAGATAGACAGACAGACAGACATACACAAGGGGGAGAGAGGCAATTGAAGTGACAGATAATCTTTTTGAGAAAATTTGCTTGAAAACTGCAGTTTCCTCCTCAAACCTTTTTGCATTTTATTCTCTGAGTAGAATATATATTCCTAGTAATCTAAAAAATATTGAGACATAATCTGAATGACAAGCGAGGTTGTTAATAGAATGAAACAGAAACAAAGTCTGAAATTTCTAACTCCATGTCATTATAATTATGTCACTCATGCAATAAGATTTTGGGCTCACGGTTTTCAGGGGAAAAAAAAATGAAATTCTAAAACAGATGGAGAAAGGGTAAGATAGTGACCAAATTAGGAACGTGAACATCGGAGGAAAAAAAGCAACCAGCCCTGATTCAAGAATGTTAAACCCAATAAAATTCTGCCTAAGTAGTCTCAGTAGGGAAGAAAGTAGTGGGCAATGAGGCTGGAGAAAATGCACAGAGATAATTTATTGAATCAGTCAGGGCTCCCCACAGGAGGAGAACCAATAGAATGTGTGTGAGTGTGTAAAATGTAAGTGTGTGTGTGTGTATGTGTGTGTAAACATACATAGAATAGATTTATTTTAGATATTAGCCACTTCTATGCAATGATTTCACTGCAATATCTATAACAGTGTTCCATCAAATAACTAGGTATTAAAGCCTAGCTAAGTTAACACTTAAAACTAACTATCACAGAATCTTCTGGGCTATGTCAAGGGATTCAGACTTTATTCTAAACAGAATGAGAAGCCTTTTGTAGGTAGATGGAAGGAGATGTCATAATGTAAACCCAGGGCCTACCAGCAAAGTATTTATATTGTCTACTTACAATGGTGCTTTTGAACAGAAATGGACATATTTAAAAGATTATGATCAAGTAAGTAGACTATGAACCCTACTTACCTAAAGGAAATTTCCTAAGCATCTTAGGAAAACATTCAGTCACAATTGCAAGGCTCCTAATAAAGATAAAGAGTTTATTTATAAAAGAGTTTATAAAGACAATTTATCAAAATACTCAAGGAACAAGACAGACATTTCCTTAGACTGTATTTTTGCTTTGTTTGCTTCTCAAATATTCAAATAATGATAAAAAAGAAATTCAAGTACACCATATACATTCCAATTGTAAAAAAAAATTGCATTAACTTTTTCGGTAAAATCAGATTTATTATGGTATTTAATCATTGCAGAGATGCTGAATTCATTCTGAGTATATATTTTTAATGGCTTAAACATAAACTGAAATATACTGATATCAGGAGAACATCAATTATATTCCAAGTTTATTTATATGATGGATCATCAACACTGGAAAACTAGACTTAACAATTTGGAACATAGTGACAGAATAACAATGTAGGTACATTAAAATATATCATACTTTTATGAAATTTCTATTTTATATTGTTTTTCTTAAGCTAAAAATATTATCTCTCTTTCAAGACAAGCATAATAAATATTTCCTATTTTCAGCTGTACTGGAATTATATACTACTATCACTACTATAATTTTACCACTCATAAAATATTATTTAATTCATAGGCATTGTTGCCTTATATGAGTTATCTAGCTTATAAAAATCATACTCAGTGTTCATATTGAACTCCTCTAAGAAACAAAATAACTTAAATCATTAGTTAACTGAACCACCAAATAATTACATCTTTATAAATTATAAAGCATTTAATGGTTTCTTCCTTCCCTTCTTGGATACTAATATTTACATGAATTGGAAACAATATATTTTGACAACATTTATTTTTATTATTGGTAATGGCTTAGATAAAGTACTCCCATTGATTCCTCACATTTACAAAAAATAGTATATTTCTGATAAAACACAAGGCCATGTTTCCAGATTCAGACAGGCCATTGTAACTTGCAAATTATTTCTGTACTAAGTGTAACATTTAAGGATTATTTAAAAAGCAAAATATTGTAAATATTACCCACAAATTCCAGAGTAAAATATTTTTACCTTTTTATTTACATTTATTTTAATTTGGGCAATTCAATTATCTCAGTTTTATAGAAACAATATCTTCTTAATGAATCCAGAGTGTCGAAGCAAGTAGTTAAGGAGACTTTCCAAATGGTTTAAATTATTTTCACAAAATAGCAGAGGCAGACTCATCGATTCACTCTCACATTTAACTAATAAGGGATTCCCTACTGTTCAGCAAGCACACTGTTTGATGTCAGAAATAAAATTGTGAGGAAAAGGAAGCACAGGCCCTTATGCTATGAAGCTTGTGGTCTAATGGGATATACTGGTGTTGGAAAACAAGAAATAATAATAAATATATAAATACAAATTGAAATGTGTTCTAAAGCCAGACAAAAGAGTTCTGTGAAAAAGAATTTAGAAAAATATCCTGCATTTGAATGGACAATGAGGAATAGTATCTGAAAGAAATTTATAACTGCCCTAACTTGTTTTTTAATCTTTTAATTTATTTATTCATTTTATTGATACATATTATTCATACATTTTTATGGGGTACAGGTAGTATTCTGTTACATACACAGAATGTGTAATGATCAAGTCAAGTGTGTCCTAATTAATGATGTTTGAGTAAAGTTAGAAATCATAATGCTGGTTAGGCAAGTTTTGATTATAGGAGAAAGGAATAGTACAGTAAAAAGGGAACCAAGGTGCCATGAAGCCATGCTGGGAGAAAACATGGTGGAACTGAAGCAAGGTCAGGGAGATTTGAGTAGCAGGGGCCAGGAGCAGATTATTTATAAACCAGGGTAGAGATGGAGGCAGTGATCACATCAGTGGGCCTTTAAAACTCTTAAAGAAATGTCTTCCTTATCTCAATAGTGATGAAAAGCCAACAGAAATGTTCAACAAGTAAAATCATCAGTTTAAAAAATATTTTGCATGGCAACATGAATAAATCTAGAGGACATTATTCGAAGTCAAACGAGCCAGACACAGAAAGACAAATATTACATGATCTCAGTATTTTTTTTTTAAGATTGAATATGTGAAATCTAAAAAAAAAAAAAATGGAACACATAGAAACAAAGTAAATTGGTGGCTGTCAGAGGCTGACGTTGGGTAGGGCTGGAGATGGGGAAATGTGAAGTTATAGGTGAAAAGGTACAAAGTTGCAGTTATGTAAGTTATGTAGGATAGAGAAGTCTAAATAGAGATCTAGTGTAAAAACTGAGGACTGTAATTAATAATATGGTATTGCATATTGGTCATTTGTCAAGGGAGTAGATTTTAGATACTTTTACCAGTCTCTAAGTTGGAAACACTTATATAGTTTCAAATTTATTCTTAATTAACCAAAAAAAAAAAAAAAAAGGAAAAAGAAAAGAAAGAAAAAAGAAAACTACATAAGATAATGGATATGTTAATTTGGTGGACTATAGTAATCACTTCACTATGTATATATATGTCAATATAAGTATCTCCAAGTACCATGTTGTAGATATATATATTTTGTATGTGTGTATATATATATATGTATATGCGCACACGCTCACAGAGAGAGGGGGGGAGAGAGAGAGAGAGAGAGAGAGAGAGAGAGAGTGCGAGCACCTTAATGTGTCAAATGGATTGGAGAGGACCAGAGTAGATTCAGAGTCCAGCATGAGGAGCATAAAGAGATCAGCAATAGAAATAGGAGAGAAAAATCTAAGATTTTGGAAGTTAAGACATCAGTTGTGGTTGTAGAGGAAAAGGAATGGATCAAACATGACTTCTTATTTTCTGCCTTGAAATTCAGAATGAATAACACTTATTCTAGAATTCTTATTTTCTGAATGGGCTAGTTTCATAGGAAAGATCAGAAATTAGTTTAAAAAATAGGAGGAATTGTTGAGACTTTCAGATGGCTCTATGTGGTAGCTAGTTCCATACATGGGCTGTTTTCTAGGAAGAGTTATTGGCAAATACATAAATGTGGCTGTCACCTGTGCAATAAGGATTGCTGAAGCTTTGAGGATGAATGATTTTCTCCAAAGGGATGTAAAATATAGTGTGATAAGAAAGATACCATGAAACATCAATGTTTAAATGTCAAAAAAATGCAGTTTTATGGAGGCAAGGCTTTCGAATTTGGAAACAGTTTTCAGAGAGAAAGCAGAGATTTCGGAGTGTTTATTGAAGAAGAAAAGAAGAATATTAATAGTGGATTCTCTTTGCTATCAAAGATGAAAGGTCCATTAATTATACCTCTAAATCAATATATTGATTTAAAAAAGAATATGCATTTTCCAACATACTCATTCTTAGGACCTCCCACAGGCTCTTATTCAGTTTTATTTTACTCTTAATAGCCTTCATCTTTTCCTGACAGTTTACATATTTGCAAAGAATGTATTTGCATTCCATGTTCTCCCACAGCAATGTAAGCTTCAAAATGGCAGAATTTTTTCACTTTTTCTTTTACTGTATCACATGAGTTTTGACAATGCATTCCACATGTGGGTGCTCAATAAATACTTATTAAATGAATGAATTGGAGAAGATCTGTGATGTGTTCAAAGTAATTTAAGGTACCAGGTTAAGTTGTTGAAGAGGTTGGAAATAGTATATGGGATCACATTGTCACAGTACGTTGCAGAATCAGTTCGTGTTTTGAAACTATGGTGATTAGAAACCAATAAAATTTGCAAAAAAAAGATAATAATAATAGTCTAGAATAATATTTCTGACAACTATATGAAAGCTTTATTGGATTATATTACTAGTAAAACAGTGAAAATATGATTTAGGGATGTATTGTCACACAAAATATATGGAATGGCAATAGCAGCTTGAGATGGAGGTAGGTATCAGTCAAATCATTGCAGTCTTGATGAAGCAAGTAACACAGAAAGCAAATAACAGCAAGTAACAGACAAAAAGCAAACCTGGAATTAAGGAGCAAATCAGTACTAGGACAAAATAAATTGTGTGTGTGTATGTGTGAGTGTGTGTGTGTGTGTGTTTATGTGTTAAGGTGCCACAGAAACTAGACTATAGGAATTAGATACTGTCGTTCAGGTACTTTTTTTGTGAAGTCCAAATGCAAAATGCCGAGTTGTTCTTATCTGGCCTGGTTCTTTTGCTTCCCAAAACTCAGCTCCTGAGCACAGGATGTCCTTGTACTATGATATGTAATATAAATAATGATTTTGTCAACTTCTGTCCTCTGCTTAGTCTTTGAATGTTTGTATCCTGCAAATCCACACACTGAGCATCTAACTGTGTTATGACAACTCCTCTCTGCAATTTCTTTTCTCATACTGAAAAGAAAGAGAAATTTGGAAAGAAAATTGTGTTCCCTCTATTCAACCAACAGGAGATTTTGACATTTATCAGTTTTCATGCAAGATGATAACCTTACTCAATGGAGAATAGTGTTTGTGTTCTATTTAAACATTTTCCTGTGTTCTAAATTAAAATATGCCTCCTTCACACTGGCTCAAAAGACATGCTATCACTCAGCCTGATTCATCAGTGTATTGAGCTCAGAAAATATAATGAGGAAAGGAAAAAAGGAATATAGATGTTCATCCATTCTTAGCTAGGAGCTTGTTTACAAAATAATGGTGACAAAATCAGATACTTAAAACTGGACATAAGCCATTATATGAATAACACACTCCCTTATATCCAGTGACAAATAAAACTTCCAAGACAATTCAGGAAAAACTATGTGATAATGTTTCTGTATTAGACTTACGCTGCAGCAAGGTGTGGAATTCACGTCAGCAAGTAGCAAATAAAAGTAAATTTGATTGCTGCAATTTGGCATCTCCTTTTCTATTTATGTATCTTATCATATACGTATTTATTTGGCAATTTCTTGTAGCACGGAATAAATAGCGATGATCTGTAAGGGTTTTTTTTGGTGGGGGTTAGGTTGACAAAACCATTTCCCACTCTAACTCTCCCCATGTACATTTTCCCAACTGTTGAGTTTTCCTTATGTAACATTCTACTTAACTCTATGCCAAAGTTGTGTGACTAGATGTAAATGTAGATATGTTGTGGACAGTAAGAGTATGATCTTTGGAGTCACAATGAATGCATTTGAAGCCTGTCTCAGTCACTTATTTTTTATACACCTCAGTTTTCTCACTTTGAAAATACAAACATCATCTGCTGAGAAGGGTGCTTTTGAGGGGTCAATGAGATAATCCATGTAGGACACTTAACATGAAGTCTGATTTAAGTAATACCTCAAAATGGTTTGCTATCATTACTGTTAGCATACACAGTGCTTATTTGCAAGAATAGTAAATCACAAATGTATCACTAAATATAGGTGAATATATAATTACCAACCGTGATTCAGTCAGGGGAGCATTCAGGTAATGTTTTTCTTTGTTATTTCTTTATTCACCAGTTCTTGAAAATCTTTTGCTTTGCACATATGATGTACATTTAAGTATATTTATGTCTTGCCATAAAAAGTATTCTGCATTTGGTTTTCCATCTTGCCTGAAATTCTTTCCATTCTTTATGTGCATGCATTTTCTCCAAGAACATGTGAAAATACAATTGCAATATGTTCTATGTAATAGTTACAAGATCTTAAAAATCATTTTGTTCATTGGTTTCCTAGCATAAAGAAAGGAACTAAGGAAGTGAGGGGCAGAACTAATAAAATTTTCTGGAGGGAGAAGAGCAATAAAGAAAAGAAGGTGATGTTGAGCAACCGCCTGTGGAAAAATACATTAATGGAGACCCCAATTATGGAGCTCAAAGACTTCCAAAAAAAACAACCAAATCATAGGAGAAACGAACTCGGAACTTTACAAGCTAGCCCTAGACCAGAGCATGCACATATTGTAAGTGACAGATTCAATGAAAGTAAACAAAAGCAAAGTAAACAAACAAAGTGTCCAAAGTAGAAATATATACCATGTGTTTATTAATATTTTCATGGGTCAGTTTTATTCCTTTAAATAAGGATTATAACTGAATGATCATTAAAAGGACTCCATGATGAAATCTTGGTGAATTAAAATATACACTACAAAGTTCTATTTTGATAATTATTTATATTAGTAGGTGTATATTTACTGACAAGAAAGCTATTTGAATCATTTCCTTTAAGGAAGTATTTATAAGTGATATGTAACTCTATCTCCAAGAATGACAACATTCAATAAAAAATAATTATACCATATATTAAAAAATATGGAAATTATAATAATATTTCTCTCCTTTTATCCACACAGAGAAAAGTATAGAATCTATAACATATATATTAAATCACTTTCCAATCAGAAATAGCTTATTATAAATAAAACTTAAATTTTGGAAGGCAGGAATTTTGAAGATCACTGAATATAAACATGTGTAAACAAAGAAAGGCACAAACTTGTGTCATTGTGCTTAGATCATTGAGATAAAAGAAAATTTATATTTACTTTTTGTGTACTTTATATCTCTATCTCTATTTATATTACTATTATTTTATAAGATATTTACTTATAAACAATGCTTGGCCCACTATAATGCACCCCAATCAATATAATATTAATTTTATTTCTAAATAATTTTAGTTTCCACAGTTCTTTTGTTTTCTTTTTCCTCCATTTTAACATTTTTTCTTTATTCGATAGCTTTTATATCATCTTGTCCATTACATATTCTCTACATTTTCTATTTTCTTCCCTTCTCTTGAAAAATGTTTTACTTTTTTGCCTCACAGTTTATTTCTTCACCCATAAAATAAAAGAGAACAGAAAAATTAATTTGAAAAGCACAGAACATGCATATCTTATTCATCGATGTGACTTTAACATCATGTCTTCAGAAAAACTCTCGTCTAAAATGGCATCTCTCATTGTTTACGCTTACCTGATTAGGTTTTCCTCCAAATACCTAATCATGTACTGACACTTATGTATATATTTTTTCAAGTTACTTCTTTGATTTACATAATCCTCACTAACACTAAATAAATTATCTTAGTCCTTTTTTGACTAGAAGAGAGTTATATTTTCTCTCTCAGCTAGAAAAGCTATCAGCTGCAAGTAAAAGGGAACCTAATTATTAGGGGCTTGAACTACACAGAAATTTATTATCCCATCTATCAAGAAGTCTAGAGGGGGGCAGATGCTGGCATGTTTGCTTGCTCCACAAAATCATACAGGATCTCTTTTCTTTATTTTATGGTCTTTTGTTCTTTTTTCATTGTGTCATGATTACCACAGGCTTATCACAATCCTTAGCATCAAATCTACGCAGCGCGTGGATGAAATGGTTACAGTAGCGAGATAAAGGTCCTCTCTTGTACTTTTGTAAGGGTGTAAAAATTTCACCAAAAATTTCCCAGGAGACTTGCTCTTAATTTTTCTGGCTGAAACTGGGTGTTTTGTTGCCCTGAACAAAGTCAAGCGAGGAAGGGGAGTGGTAAAACCATCGTGGCCAGGCAATGGCCTATGCCAGCTATGGCATATTGCACCCTTCTTTGCATACCTTAGTAGTTCTAGCTCTTAGACTGTGTGAGGATTCTGGCACTTCTAATTTATTTTTATTGCATTGTGCCTAGTACTGTTGAATAGTTTGAAATGGAATTAAACGTATCATCTATTCTGTGCTTTATCGGAAAAATTACTCTCCTGTTTTGGTCTTAGGCATTCACAATGATGGATTTAAAACAAAGGAATGAGGAGATCATACCATCAGTCTTTCTTAGCAGTAGTTCTGGATCATTTGTTGAGTTAAATTGTAACTAACAATCTGCTATTTATTCACCAGATTTTCCTTTCAGATTTAGAAACTGATGGTAAAGTTCTTTTTTTTTTATTACTACCAATGAATTCACAGATATTTTTCATGTTACCAAAGATCCTAAAGGAAGCACCCAATTTTTATCAGATATTTTAAAAGTGTTAAAAGTGATGAAATACATGAAACCAACTTCTTCCGCAAATATAATAATTATAGTACATCTGGCATAATTTCTCCTGGTCCTGTCCTGCTGTTTTCTCTCAGTGGAGATTTGGGCTCCAGATGTTGCCGATGCAGTTGGATGGTCACCTACAGTCTATCACCCCAAGGCACAGGAGCTGGAGCCAAAACCGACTCAAAATTCCTGATGGCAAAAATTTTCAGAACAGCAGAAATGCCCTGGAAACAAATGATCATGTCCTGAATTATCAAAAGTCAGCTTTATAGAAAATATACAAAGAAGTTATAAATTGCTTAATTTGCTCATAATAAATAATTTTATGTTGAACTTCCTTAATCATAAGCCATTAATACAACATTATAATATGATTTCTTATTTTAACCTCTAGATATCAAACAGAAAATTATTTTCTTTGAAAAAGAGTATCTATACTCCTGATACATACATAGATACACACACACACACACACACACACACACCACACACAAAAGTACAATTACTTATGATATCAGAAATCATATATCTAATTTTTCCTCTGACTTGAGAGTTTTAAGTAATAAAATTTCTGTAAACACATTAACTCATATTTTTTGTGACTAAAGCTACTTATATTGTATTGTGCTCACTCTTCTCTAATAGCTAGAGAAATATTCATATTCAATTTTTCCTAGAATGGCAAAGGCTAAGTCTTGTTAGTGGCCTCATTTCCTGCTTCATCAAAATACTATCATAAAACACTTTTCTCTTTCTCTTTGTATAAAATAAGATCTTGAGTTGCTATATTTCTATTTATTTCCTTCTTCATTTTTTAAGTTCCCTGTTAATTACTATTTATAGTATTAGTGATAAAATAAATTAATACAATGATTAATGTTTTAGTTTGTGCTGCTATAACAGAATAGCACAGACTAAGTGACTTAATATTTATTTCTCATAGTTCTGGAGGCTAGGAAGCCCAAGGTCAAGGTGGGAGAACATTCAGTGTCTGATTAGGGCCTGTTTCCTGGGTCAGAGATCGTTGTTTTCTAGCTGTGTCCTCACGTGGCAGTAAGAGCAAGGGAACTTTCCAGGGTTTCTTTTCTAGGGCATTAATACTACATAAGAAGGCTCTGACCTCATGACTTAATCACCTCCCCAAAGCCCCACCTCTAAATACTATCACATTGTGAGTAATTAGGTTTTAACATATGAATTTTGGGAAAGCATAAATATTGCCTGTAGCAATTAATTCAATCACCTACTTGCTGTAATCAAAGCATATAATTAAAAGTGAAATTATTTTCTAACATATTTATATTTTATAATTCATTTCATATTTAATCTACCCATATTTGCTGTATTAGATTCCCATTGTTACCATGACAAATTAACACAAACTTAGTTACTTAGCATAATAAAAAGTATTATTTCTTTTACTATTCTGGAAATAAAAAGTCCTAACATCAATTGATGAACAGTACTGTGTTCCTTCTGAGGGCTCTAGGGGAAAATCTAATCCTTTGTCTTTTACAGGTTCTAGGGGTCACCTGCATTCCTTTGCTCAAGGGCCCTTCCTCCATCTTCAGATTTAACACCTTAGCATTTCTCTCTCTCTCTCTCTGTCTCTTTCTTTCCCCTCTCACCTCTACTGCCATTATCACATCTTTTTTGTCTCTGACCCTCCTTTCTCCATTTTATAAGGATCCTTGTTGTTACACTGGGCCCCCAGACATTCAAGGATAAGCTCCCCATCTCAAGTTCCTTAAATGAGCCACATCTGTAAAATCTCCTTGCCATGATGGGTAACATATTTACAGATTTTCAAGATTAGGCAAGGATATCTTTAGACATCCAGTATTTTAACTACTGAACTTTCCCTTTAAATCATTATATAAAAAGAAATAGCTCACATAATTAGCTGTCACCAAGTAAATGTTAACCATCTAGAAATGAGCTAAAAAAATATGAAAGTAGAAAAAAATTTTAAAAAATTAGCATATGTAGTCAATTTTAATTATTTATTCATGGAAGAACATATTGATCCTTACTTCATTAATAATTCTTCCTGATTTGATTTTTCTAAACCACAGGAATTTAGATGTAAAGGATTATAAAAGAAGAAGAAAGTGCTGATATAGAAGCAAATTGACTGATAGTTGTAAAAACTAGAAACTTAGAGCCTGATACTCTTCTTGGGTCCTAGGTTTAAATTCCAAGGGATCAATGAATCCTTAAGTTATGTGTAAAATTTGAGTACGCACAAGAACATCAAACTTTAGAGTACTTTTATTATATTCATGAAGGGTTTCAATTCTCAGCAATAATATGAAATAAAGTTATCATAAAAGTTAAAATTTATTAACCCCATTTAAAAAACTCAGCAGGATGACTTACATTTGGGAAATATTTCCATGTAAGATTCTTAAAGTAAATCAATTATTTTGCTTGAAGCAGTAAACACTTGTTATCTGAAATATCTGCTGACATGAAATATGGCACTAGAAATACTACTACTTGCAACTTTTCTCTGTTACTAAACCAGAAACTTTTTCAACTTCTTATTTATTTGAGTCCTCAGTAATATATCCAGTTGACAAAGAAAATATACAAATTCTGGTATACTAATCAACTAGTATCATTCATGTCTCAAAGTATTAATGAACATACTTTATTAATATTCTAATTGCATGTTGATTTGTATGCATGTTAAAATAATTAAGTATATGGAGTAAAGCCATTATAAAATGATACATTGTTATCAGTTCCAAAATTTATGGAATTTCTTTTTCTTGACATATATAAAGATAGAGATAGTTGTAAACATTATCTTTACTCTTTTCACTTTTTTACAACTTGACATAACTTTGAACAACTTTAGTTCACTTTTTTACAACTTGACATATACCTTTTCTATTTGCTGTTGAAAATATATCTCTATAGATTTCTAGTTATGTTTCTTCATTTACTTTTGTTAGAGCATTTTCAAAAAATCTAATTTGACCATATATTTTTCTTTCTTAGAAATTTGGGATACAAGCAATCAATCTTTGAAGTACACAGTGCTGCCAAGAATTAAATTAGTTGTCAAACGAGAATACTATCAGCTCAAATGGTTGATTGTGTTACATGTACATTGTAATAGAGAAATTATCTTAGTTGCTGCTCATCTATAAATTTCAAGCAGTCTTTTAAAAAGACTTAAGCAAACCTCAGACATCTGGGTGTTTTGGGTAGTAGGTCATTTTGAGAGAAATAATTTAAACTTTGAAGGTAGAAATGAAATTGTCCAGTTACCTGATGCTATCAGGAAATTAAGAAAAAAACAAACAAAAAATAAGGATTTATCTTCTCAACATTTTTATATGCTTCAGATATAAAGCTCTGTGTTTTATAGACTTTATATGCATGGTGATGAGAACATAAATGAATGGAGAAAGAGAAAAGAAGGGAGAACTATAAGAGATTTTTTTTTTTTTTGAGACAGAGTCTTAATGTGTTGCTCTGGCTAGAGTGCAGTGGCATCATCCTAGCTCACAGCAACCTCAAACTCCTGGGCTCAAGTGATCCTCCTGCTTCAGCCTCCTGAGTAGCTGAGACTACAGGCATGTGCCACCATGTCCGGCTAATTTTTTCTATGTATTTTTAGCTGTCCAATTAATTTCTTTCTAGTTTTAGTAGAGACAGGATCTCGCTCTTGCTCAGGCTGGTTTCGAACTCCTGAGCTCAAACAATCCGCCTGCCTCGGCCTCCCAGAGTGCTAGGATTACAGGCGTGAGCCATCGCTCCCAGCCAAGAGTTTTAACCATGTATATTATTCTTAATAATTATTCTAAATTCCCTGAAACTAGATTAGTGGACTAGAGTGCATTGGTTTTAGAATAATTGCACATAATAAAGTATATAGAATTAATGTCTATATATAAATAATAGATAAGAACAATATTAAGTACCAGTGAAGTAAAAGATCAGAAAGAAGAAATAAAATAATATAAGCTAACATTTGTTAACTCAGCTTAATGCTTTATATGGTTTATCTTATATAATCCTTTTTACAACCCTATGATACTAAGATTTGATATTATTTGAACTTGAGAAGTAAGATTCCTAAGACTAGGCCTGTTAAATAACATGCCAATAGATATATAGCTAGTAATGACCAAGGATTTGGAATTTGAATACATTTATTCATTCAACAAATACGTTTAGGAAGGCCATTGAGAACACAAAATTCTACTATTGTTGATAATAAGTCACAGGAGAAAACATGAAAGAAACTGATAAGTCAAGTGGTAATAAACAGTAAGAAGAAAAAAGTAAAGACGGGATGAGGAATTAAAGGATCAAGGCTTGTTGATCTTATTCCGTTTGTGCTACTATAACAAAATACCAGGGATTGGTTAATTTATAAAGAAAAGAAATTCATTTCTTATAGTTGTGGAGGCTGGTCAGTCTGACATCACATCACTGGCAAGTTCTGTGTCTTCAGAGGGCCTGGTGCCTGCTTCCAAGATGGCACCTTGAACACTGTGTCTTCACATAGCAAAAGGTGATGCGGCAAAACGGCATGACACTGTCTGAAGCCTTTTTTTTTATAAAAGCTTTAATCTTATTTATAGGGAAAAAGCCCTCATCACTTAATCACCTCCTAAAAGCCTACCACTGAATATTATCAGAGTGGTGTTTAAATTTCAACATGAATTTTGGAGGGAACACAAACATTAAAACCATGACACTGGGGGAAGAACATTTTTGGCAAAGAAATAGCAAGTATAAGATTTGTGTATTCAAGAAAAAGCTAGAGGGCCAGGATACCTGCATTGAGACTCTGAAGTGACAGGCTTAGGAACAGACGAGATGGTTTTACAGACCATGGTAAGGACTTCAAGTTTGGTCCAGTACAGGAAGATGTCAGATAAATTTGATCAGAGGAGGACCATGCCACAACTCTAGTTTTAAAAGAATCAGTAGGGTGGCTATTGCTGGTAGTGGTCAATGGATACGGAGGCAGGGTTGAGAGTAAAAGAAGGAAGGTCAGATAAGAGCCTAATCAATTGTCTGGGAGACAAATTATGATTGCATGGACAAAAACAAATAGTGGTTGAGTTGTTGAAAGCTTTATAATTATGCTGAAGACAGTCTCTACAAGTCTTTCTATTGTCTTGGATGTTGATGAGAGGCAAATAGAGTTGCTGGAAGTCTGGAGTCTGGAAGACTCCAATATAAAAATAATAGTGATAAAGATAGAGATTATAACTGGAAAGCCCTCAGCCCTGGGTCTGGATGATACTGTCTGGGGAAGTGGTGTAGATCTAGAATGGCGTCAAGAACTTGAAACATTGACGAATGTTGATATTTAGCATCAAGCAGAAAAGGAGGGGACTAGAAAAAAAGTTAAGATAGGATGGACAGTGTATTCAAATGGAAACAAGAGGGAAGTGCACTTAAATACAAAGAAAACTGAGTTCCTCCTAATTGGCTAAGTAATATGGTAGATTTTATTTAGTTTATTTCAGTTTCATATCATAAAAGAAATGGTGGCTTTTCTCGATTATAACATAAGTAGTATCAATAAAAGAGTGGGGCACATAAACCAGTTTGAGGTTATTTAAAAATGCTTGAGAATTAAAAAAGAAAACAGTGTAAACACACACCCTTGCAAAAGAAAGTAGATGATAGGAGCTAAAGTAGGATGTGTGGGCAAGAGAGTTTTGCTTTGGTGTTAGCCTTTTTTGTGAGAGAGGATTATTTTTGTGTTTAACTTGATAAATGATGAATTACTTCTGTATAAAATAGTGATCATTGCTCAAATTAAGGACCAATGTCCCCCTGGAATTTGGAGAAAATGAGATGCAAAGAGGAGAGTAGAAGGCGAGTAATTGTTTTCTGGTAAGTGAAGGGAATTTTTACTGTTATAACAGGATGAAAGGAAGAAGGAGAGGTATAAAGATGCCAGTAAGTTTGTCATATGGTAGGCTGAATAATGTCTCCCCATCCGGCAATGGTTGCCATTTTCTAATCCCTTCAAACCAGTGAATATGTTACCTTACATGTCAAAGAAACTTTGTAGATGTGATTTAAGTCAAGGATCTTGAGATGGCAAGATTAACCTGGATTATTCACGGTAGGCTCCAATGAGATCACAGTGGTCCTTAGGGGGAGGCAGGAGCATCGCAGTAAGAGAAGAAAATATGAAGATGGAAACAGAGGTCAGAGCGATGCCCTTGCTGAAAGAGGTCCATGACCCAAGGTATGCAGGCAGCCTCTAGAAGCTGAAAAAGACACAAAAATAGGTTATTTTCTAGAGCCCCAGAAAGAATGAAATCCTGCTGATACTGTCAGTCCCTTAAGACCCACTTTTGGAATTCTGATGTCCAGGACTGTAAGAAAATAAAATTGTTGTGTTTTAATTGATTACATTTTTGGTAAGATTGTATATGTATTACATGGATCTGCATCTAGGCCTCTCATATGGAGGATTATAATAGAGGACACGTGTGTTAATTACACAGGATTTCTCAACCTTGGCACTGTTAACATTTTGGGCCAGAAAATTCTTTGTTGTGGAGGACTATATTGTGTTTTATAGAATGTTTAACAACATCCCTATCCTTTATCTACCTGATATCTCCAGTTGAAAACTGCTGACTTACAGTGTAAAGAATAATAGCATATGATATCTGCTTCTGCACCACCATGTCCAGCTAATTTTTAAATTTTTTGTAGAGATGGGGTCTTACTGTGTTGTTCAGGCTGGTCTCAAATTCCTGGCCTCAAATGAACCTCCCACCTAGGCCTCCCAAAGTGCTGGAATTGCAGGGGCAAGACATAATACCCAACTATGTTAGCATGTATATTTTACAAAGTGTAAAATCACTAAAAATGGTCAGAATTAGAAAAAAGAGAGAAAGAGAGAGACTTTGAGTCAGGGACAAAATTCTTCATTCAAGAAGAGTAAGTCACCAAGAAGTCGATACATATCAGAAGGATGTGGAGACGATGGCATGAGTAGCATTTTTCAGATGGAACTAATATTTTTCAAAAGGAGCAAATTTTTCAGGAAGAGGGAGTCAGTGAATTGGAAATTCACAATGGGAAGCAAGGATGACATTATTGCTATCTATTTTGTTGAGAGTATATTTGTGTAATAGGTCTGAAATATGTATACAAAAGTAGTTTTTATAAATAATCATTAGTGAGATTATGAATGATTTAAAAACTCCTTCATAAGCAGGACATACCATAATAATAAAGCAATGGCAATATAACATTACTTAAATTTTCTTAATGTACCAATCATTTATTTTTATCAGAAATTTCTAAAATGAGATATAATTAAGAGATCATTCTTTATGATAATCTGACAAAGATCTGCTTTAATCTAGTAAATATATAAAATTTCCTAAAGCTATTTTTACAAATAGATGTTAGAGTGTGGTCGATCATCTATTTTGACTATTATAATATCACAAAAGGGACTTCTCAGTACTTCTCTTAATTGCAATACAAAAGTTGATACTAGAGCAAAAAAGAAAAAAGAAAATATACACTCTCTAAGGAAAGAATCCAAGCCCACAATGAAGTCTTTTATTACATAGTTTGGTAGAGTAGCTTTGGACAAACACACAGCCAAAGTACTAAAGAAATCTTCAGGAGGCAAGCCCTCCAACAAAAAATTCATTTCAATTAAATTGTGCCGGGCGCGGTGGCTCACGCCTGTAATCCTAGCTCTCTGGGAGGCCGAGGTGGGCGGATCGTTCTGAGCTCAGGAGTTCGAGGCCAGCCTGAGCAAGAGCGAGACCCCATCTCTATCAAAAAATAGAAAGAAATTAATTGGACAGCTAAAAATATATCTAGAAAAAAATTAGCCGGGCATGGTGGCTCATACCTGTAGTCCCAGCTACTTGGGAGGCTGAGACAGTAGGATTGCCTGAGCCCAGGAGTTTGAGGTTGCTGTGAGCTAGGCTGACGCCACGGCAC
>CAUYSK010003347.1:0-10878 GCA_963575035.1 Avahi laniger
AGACGACCATCAGAGGATTTAGGAAGGTTTCCTAACATCACAAAATGCTTACATTTTGTTAAGTGGAAAAAGACATAAAAAAGTGTATCCAGGCTGGGTGCGGTGGCTCACGCCTGTAATCCTAGCACTCTGGGAGGCCGAAGAGGGCGGATTGTTTGAGCTCAGGAGTTCGAAACCAGTCTGAGCAAGAGCGAGACCCCGTCTCTACTAAAAATAGAAAGAAATTAATTGGACAGCTAAAAATATATAGAAAAAAATTAGCCGGGCCTGGTGGCACATGCCTGTAGTCCCAGCTACTTGGGAGGCTGAGGCAGGAGGATCACTTGAGCCCAGGAGTCTGAGGTTGCTGTGAGCTAGGCTGATGCCACGACACTCACTCTAGCAGGGCAACAAAGTGAGACTCTGTCTCAAAAAAAAAAAGTGTATCCAGCACCTCAGTGATCACATGAGGCAGGAAACATACGCAGGAGGAGCTGACAGGAAGAACAAGGCAACACGGTAATAGTGATATTCTGGGTGGTGGGATGACTTATTTTCTTCTTACTTTTCTGAATTGATCAGATTTTCTTCAATGAGTGGGTGTTATTTTTATAATAAAAATTTAATAAAAGTTCTAAACATTTCAAGAACATACAGTTCTCACGTGCTGTGGTCAGAGGAGAGCCTTCCCTCAGAGCCCAGGGTATCTTTCCCTCTTCATTCATGCCTGAGCCTGGCTCTGCTCTGAGACGCCAAGAACACAACAGTCAACAGGCCAGGTACCAGGATCTCACCTGTCACGGCCCGGGCACAATGCCTCGCGCCCACCGTACTTTGGGGGCCCATGAAAATGGTGGAATTGTTTTCAAAATCTCAAAGTAAAAAAAAATGCTTAAGCTAAAGAAAATGTTTTAATATATAATATTCACCTATTCATCATCTTTATTTAACTTTTTTTTTTTTTAATGAAGGAACGGACCAACCAAAGCAAAAGTGCCTCAGGCTCGTGAATTTCACACCACAGTCCTGGAGGACTCGCACGGAGGACAGCGACCAATTCAGATCCGGCAGAAGAGTATTTCAGGCAGAGGCCGCAGCTGGCGCAAAGGTCTCAAAACGGTAGCAGCTACAACAGTGCGTGCAGGAAATGCAGTACTATGACAAAGGCCTGGTCTGAGCCACGTTTACAGGGGATAAAGGCAAAAAGGGACCCACAGTTAGAAATGATAAGGGATTTAGGAAGCATGTCGTGTAAGAAATACGTGAGAAAAAGAGGCATTTCAAGAGGATCAGAGAATGTAACTTTCTTCCAATATGCCAAGGATGGAAATTAGAAAAGACGTTCTGAGTCGTGGGAGTAGTTACAGGGATGCAGACATGCACTCAATAATTAAACATTTCCAACTCTTAAAACTGTTCAACAAGGGACAGCGTAGCGAAGCAATCAACTCTCCATCTTACACTCAAGCAGGGGACAGAAGCCAAATATCAGGAGTACTGCGGAGGGCACCCTGCATTAGAGGGAAACTGAACAGGGGATAATCAAGGTCCCGTTCATTCCTGTAATCCTAAATTAGCGTGTGTCTGTACAGAAGTCCGCAAAGGAGATGGAGGCAGAGGTTAGCGTGCCGGAAGGTTTGGGGTGTGCTCTCGGGGTTAACCCCTGGGGGGAAGGGAAGCGGAGGGGGAAGCTGGGCTGCGAAGCAGCCGCGACGGGCTGGGCCTACCTCGCAGCGAGCTCGAGCTCAAGATCTGGCTCGGAGAGCGGGTGACGCTGCAGCGTCAGGGCTGGCTGGGCCTCCGCACGCCTTCGCCTTCGTGGGGCGTCACCGAGCGCAGGCCGCCGGAAAGGGGCGTGGCCTCGAGAGCGGGCTCCCGCGCCCAGGGCCGCCCGGCGGGAGGCATCCGGGTGGCGCAGCACCGCGTCCGTCCGCTACAAAGACTTCCACAAAATATCTGTGTGCTAATCATTTCAACAGGATAACACACATCAAAGGGCAAACCCGGCCTTTGGCGCCTCACAAAATTCTGCTGTAAAATATTCAGTAGCTCATTGGCCTCACAAGAAAACACCACAGCACACAGATATTATTACGTTTACAAACAAACCTAATGAACAGAAAAACCTACATTCACTCTCAGGACAGAGATATCCCGTCTCATCTCCACAGGCAAAGTTCAGGGGCTTGAGAGCGCTCAACCAGGACACTACGGTTGTGTAAATGCTCGAGTTCGGCCACGGTCAAGGTTAACCGGTTAATATTCAAATTAGACGTAAAACTAAATTTTTTAAAAACTTCCCTCCCCTCCCCCATGTAAATAATTAATTTGCTCACCCATAGAAAATATAGGCTAAAGTGCACATGTATTCAACCTTAACGGATTATCTTCTCGGTGACAAACTTTAGCCAGGCTATTTCCTCATGCTATTACTATTAGGACATTAATTGATTTATAAAAATTATCCGAGGCACATATCTACGAAATGTGAATATCAAATAATGAAACTTCCATAAATCTCAACTGAAATTCAAGTTTAATACCATGAAAAAATAACCAAATTCAGAGCAGAAAAAATCTGACATACTCTCTAAATAAGCTGTTATGCACACATTTCAAGAACTATCAATCACTTTATATTTTAATTCAGTACTCTTGAAAAATAAGTAAATAACATAGTCTTCTACAATCAGAACAGCTTGGTTTTCTATAGTCTCAAGAATAATTTACTGTGTTCGGTTAAAATGCTGCTGATGGAACATACTTAGTTACAACACAAATATCAGTAAGACTTTCCCTTTGCTTATAAAGTTTACATTTACACCACAGAGAAAAAAGTGAGGTATTATGGAAGCAGGGCCTGTCATCAAACTGAATTATCTCAAGGGCTACCTCTTTGGTGACCAGACTGACCCATTTTTAGAAAAAAAAATAATAGTTTAAAATTTAAGATAGAAATTTTAAGAAAAGATGGTTTTACTTAAACATCAGCAAACGTAAAACAGTTTCTCGTAATTTCTCTCCGAAATTCTTCTGAAAGCTCTGACAGAAAGAAAATAATGAGGAAAAGTGGACCTAAAGTGCCACATTCAAAGCAAAAACTGCAGAGTTCAGGAACATTTTAGAGAAGCCAAATTAAGATCAATGGAACAATAAAATAAATGGGTGTTGTCTGAGCCACTAAGTCTGTGCTAACTGTTACAGCGGCAACTGAAGATCTCTCCCTTCCTAGATTTTAACTAAGAGTTGTGTCTTACACATTTTAATGTGTTCTGTTCAAAACTTAGCATGGGTCTCTGTGCAAATCTGGCCCTTGACAGGAATTTCTGAACGAATGAAATCTTGTAAATGCCCTTCCTGCTTTCACAGGAAGAATGACCCACCTGAGGACCAGTGCAGATCACATTCCATCAGTAGGGCTTTTTATCACACAGCCCATGAGCTACACTTTTTCTTATTTTATTTTTCACTGATCTTAATTTGGCTTCTCCAAATGTCCCTGAAATACATAAACCTCTACAAGGTTTTATTTTTTAAATGATGACTAGTTTTCTCATAACAAATATATTCAAGAATCCCTAATTAAAAGTATTCAATTTCTACTAAATAGTTTTATATCATCAGATCTGGTAAGTTAAATGCACAATTTCATCTTCTTAATCGCTACAAAATCAGTATCCTATTAACAATGTCAACCGTGTAAAAGTGACTCGTAACTTTTGATTATGGTAACGTGCCATACAAAATGTTTCATTTTTACATAGTCTAAAGCTTTACTTTTTAACTTCTGGGTATTGCTTAAGAATGACTTCCCTACCACAAGATTATTCTTCTATACTGTAAATATATATGAAGAATGTAAGCCTTTAAATATATTTAAGTTCTTTAACCCATCTGAAATTTATTTTGGTGTAAAGCCGGAGGTAAGAAACCTTTCTAACTTAACTATTTTCCAAATGATTAGCCAACTCTCTTAACTTTTTTTTTTAAGAAAGTGAAAAGAATCTACAAAATAGGAAAAAATATTTGCAAATCTGATGAAAGTCCAGTATCCAGAATATATAAAGAACTGCTACAACTCCACAACAGAAAAACAATTCAATTCAAAAATGGGCAAAGGACTTCAATGGATGTTTCTCCAAAGATGATAGACAAATGGCCAACAGGCACATAAAAAGATGCTCGAACATCACTGGCAGTTAGGGAAATACAAATCAAAATGACGAGATACCACCTCACACCCATTAGGATGGCTGCTATCAAAAACTCAGAAAATAGCAAGTGTTGGTAAGGAGTATTCCCACTGTTGGTGGGAATGTAAAATGGTCCAGTCTCTATACTTGAAAGCAGTATGGCAGTTCCTCAAAAAATTTTAAAAAAAGAATTACCATATGATCCAGCAACTTGGCTTCTGGCTATATACCCAAAAGAAATGAAAGCAGAGTCTGAAAAAGGTTATTTATACACTCATGTTCATAGCAGCATTATTCACGATAGCCAAAAGGTGGAAGCAACCCAGGGTCCACCAACAGGTGAATAAACAAAATGTGGTCAATACATACGATGGGATATTATGTCATCTTAAAAAAGAAGGAAATTCTGACACATGCTACAACATGGATGAACCCTGAGGACATTATGCTGAGCGAAATAAATCAGTCACAAAAACAAATACCGAGTGATTTCATTTATATGAGGTACCCAGAGTAGTCAAATTCGTAGAGACAGAGAGTAGAATGGTGGTTGCCAGGGGCTAAAGGAAGGGGAATGAAGTTATTTTTAAAGGTTTATAGAGTTTCAGTTGTACAAAATGAAAAGAGTTATGGACATGACTGATGGTGATTGCTGTACAATATTATGAATGTATTTAATACCACTGAACTGTACACTTAAAAATGGTTTAGTAAATTTTATATTATGTGTATTTCACCACAAAAAAAAATTGAAAACATTTCATTCTTCCTTCATGGATTTTAAATTTTGCCTCTATGACATATTAAATTCCTATATGCATGTGTATGTGTGTTTCTGGGCATTATTCTGTTTCAATTTCTCTATCTCAGGGTTTTTCAATAATAAGGCACAACCCATTGGTGGTTTCTAAAATCAGGAGAATGAATGACAGCCACCATCGCTGCTGTTGTCTTTTAATGAAGTAGAACAGGAAAGAAACTTCTGACACAGTAAAGTATTATCCCATGGAATCTGTTTCGTATATGTGTTGTAAAACGCATTTGTTACTGTGGATTTATAGCCAAAAACATTGAAGAAATACTGCTCTAATTATCCCTATGTTAGTATTACCCCATTTCAATTACTTCATAGCAATAAAACTTACAGTGTTTTAATGTCTGATATAGCCAAGTCCCTTCCCTCTCTACCCCTTTTCTTTCAAAAAATTTTCAGAAAACTTTAGAATCAGCTCATCAATTAAAAACATTACTTTTGATATTCTAATTAGGATTACATTGGATTTATAGATTAATTTGAATGTAACTGACATCTTTATTTGACTAAATCTTCCTATTCAGAAATAAGGCATGTATTTCCTTCTATTCAGATGTTTTTTCTTTTTCTTAGAGACAGGGTCTCACTCTGTCACACCTGCTGGAGTGCAGGTGGGGTGACAATTCACTGTAACCTCAAACTCCTGGGCTCAAGTGATCCTCCTGCCTTGGCCTCCCAAGTAGCTAGGACTACAGGCATGTGCCACCAAACCCAGCTAATTTCTTATTTATTTATTTATTTGTCAGAATATTATGGGGGTACAAACATTTTGGTTACATATATTGCCTTTGTACTGCCCAAGCCAGAGCTACAAGCGTGCCCATCCCCCAGACAACGCGCTCCGTACCCATTAGTTGTAGATTTATCCACCCCCTCCACCTCCTCTCACCTGTCCAGCACCCAATGAATATTACTTCCATGTGTGCACGTAAGGGATCAGTTAGTACCAAGTTCATGGTGAGTACATGTGGTGCTTGTTTTTCCATTCTTGTGATACTTTGTTACGGCAAGTGTCAGTGACCGGTCCCAAGGGAATAACTGAGCCGCACGCAGAGAGTTGGAGGGTCAGCAAGTTTTATTGCCGGCCGCCCAGACTGAGGTCAAGCCTCCCAAAATCTGAGCACCTCTTCCGGGTTTTTGTCAGGTTTTATACCTTTTTTGGGGGAGTTACTCTTAACAAATCACACACAAGTATAAATGATTAACCAATTAGCAAAAAGATTTAAAAGTTATCCAATAAACAATAATTTTTACAAGCAGTATAATTATGATAGGCTTATAACAAATAGTACAGTTATGATAGGTTTGCAGCTTCACTTAGCTGTTTTGCGGTTTTAGCTTGCAAGGCTGACAGGTATCAGCGTCTACTTTAGCTGCTTTGTGGTTTTAAGCAGAACTGGCATGGAAGTTCCCCTAGTATGCATGGAAATTTCCCTAACAACTTCACTTTGAAGAATGGTCTCCAGCTCTATCCAGGATAATACAAGAGGTGCTAGTTCACCATTATTTTCTGTGGCTGAATAGAACTCCATGGTATGCATATACCACATTTTATTAATCCGCTCATGTATTGGTGAGCACTTGGGTTCTTTTTTATTTTTTGCAGAGACGAGGTCCCTCTATGTTGGCCAGACTGGTCTCAAACTCTTGGCCTCAAGCAATCTCCCCACCTCAGCCTCCCAAAGTGCTGCCATTATAGGTGTGAGCCACCATGTCTGGCCTCATACAGTTCTTAATATGTTTCTTGTTAGATATTTCCTAAATATCTTATACCTATGGTTGACATATGAATGAGATTTTTTAGAGAGGTAATTTCTAACTGGTTATTGCAAGTGAACAGGGATAATATCAATTTTAATTCTTATGACCAGCCACCTTAAGTCTCTTATTATGTCCCTTTTTAGTCCTAGTAGTTTTTTCCCCATTTATTATTATGATTTTCTGGTAGATTATAATAAAATCTGAAAATTATAGTTTTGCCTATTCCTTTTCAGTTTATATATATCTTTTTTAAAAAAATCACTAGCTAGAACCTCAGGCTCAACACTACTCAAGTTGTCTTGCTCCTAACTTAAACTGTTTCATTAAACATGTTCATCATAAGTTTCAGGCAGATATCTTTTATCAATTTAAGAAAGTTTCTTTCATATATATTTTACTAAGCACTTTTTATCATAGATGCTGAATTTCATCAAGTATTTTTTTGGACTTCTGTCTTGAATATTATATGGAT
Source organism: Avahi laniger (assembly GCA_963575035.1). Lineage (NCBI taxonomy): Eukaryota > Metazoa > Chordata > Mammalia > Primates > Indriidae > Avahi > Avahi laniger. The sequence goes on from CAUYSK010003347.1 coordinate 7,220, forward strand.
TTAACTTTTTTAAATCTATTAAAGTACTATAAATTATTTACATTATGAAAGTTATTATTATTGAGCCATCCTTGCATTCCTGTGATGCAAATTACTTACTTGGACACATATTACTCTTTTAATACATTGCTAGCCTGAAATATTTTATATATTTAATTTTGTATTTTCATATCTTTTTGTTTTGTTTTTCTAAGCCTTAGTTTGTCTGTTATACATAAAACTGATTTAGAATATATACACTTCATGCTTTCCTTGGTCAGTTTTGGTGTCATGGTTGTGTTACTCTTATAGAGGGATTTAGAAAATGCTCTATACTCTAAAATAGTCTTATAACATGGGGAAATCTGGTTTTTGAAGATTTGGTAAAATTCACTTATAAAACCATCTGGGCCTTATATCTCTGACTACTTTTCAGTTTTTATCATGATTATTGACCAATTCAGGTTTTCTACCTCTTCATGATTCAAATAGAATCATCTACTTCATCTACATTTTTGATTTTTTGTTATGTGCACATATATGTGTATATTATTCTCATCTGTACTCATTATAAGGTCCCTTTTCTCATTTCTAATGTTCTATAATGGCATAGTTTTTTTTTTCATTAATCAAATTCACCAAAGGTTTGTTTAATTTATTGGTCTATTTAAAAAACCAAGTTTTGGTTTCATGTTTTAGGTATACTCATTTATTTCCATTTTCATTTATAAAAATAAAACCAGAGATCCATTTTTTCAGGGGAGGATTAGGGAAATATTGGTCAAAATGATACAAAATTTCAGTAAAATTTTAAAAAATTTTTAACTAAAAATAAAAAAGATTTTTTTATTTCTACTTTGGATTTTATTGTTCATTTGGCTCATTTTCCCCCATTTTTCTAATAAATGTAGCTTCTTCTCAATAATTCTTTGGCCTCCTCCTACCAGAACGTGCACCTGATGAATGCTGAAGATCCTGAGGTTGGTCTCACACTTACTCTTTTCCTTGTTCCAATTTCCCATCTCCTTTGCCTTTTTGCTCTCCATTTTGCAAGACTTTGATGCCTATCTTCCAGATCACTAATTTTCTCTTTAATTATTTCCATTTGATTCTCAAGTTGATCTATTTAACGTTTTAAGTTCAATAATCACATTTTTAATGTCCATGAATTTTATTGTTCTAAATGATCTTTTTTCACAGCAGGTTACTTTGATTCAATATATTCACTATCTCAAATCTCCTTGAGATACCGACTAGCTTGTTTTTAGCTTCTCCTGTTTCCCAAAGCCTGCTTACTCTGGGCCTTTTCTTTCATACTATTTATTTTTCTCAGACATCTGGTGATCCTTCAACATGCCTTTGTACTTTAGAACTAAAGACTGGGTCGGTCAACGAGGGTAATTAACGCAGGCTTCCTCGCTAGTATTAGGACTAGGGGGTGGGAGGATGGCCCTGTAGGCTCTGTGTAATAGGACAGAAGGTGCCCAATGACGGGCTTTGCTTTAGGGTATAGGAGTGGGGAACAAGCAGGGAGGCAGGTTGAGAGACAAATACACAAACCTGCCAAAATAGTCTTTCCTCCAGTCGTGAGTGTAGATACTGACTGTTGGAGAGCTCACACTTCCTTCCCAGGACCCCTTTTATTGGGGGTGCCCATAGTGATCTGAAGCTCTGCCTCTCTCAGGCCCCTAAACCCACTCAAGGAACTCTCAAAACAGGACATTCACTTTCTTTAGAGCACAGTTCTCAGTTTTTAGCCAGGGACCATTGTTACAAATATAATACTTTAATTTCCTAAATATCACTCCAGGGTCTCTTCCCGTTGGTGGTCACTATAAGCTCTGCTTTCAATTCTGTTTTCTTCTGCACCTGTGTTTTGAGTTATGATTTTGTTTTTGTTTTCCTTTTGTCAGTCTAATCCCATCTGTTTTCAGTCTTCCAGGAATTCTTCATAACTTTTGGTTTACTGAAGGTAGGCACTCTTTCAAATTTTCCAGTACTGTTACAGATTTTTAAAAATATTTATCTCGTTATTTTAAAAGATTTTTGGCAAGAAGGCAGCTGGATACATGTGTTCAGTCTGCCATTTTACTCTAAAAATCCAGTTTGTGTTCCTGAATTCCTAAATGAAATATTTCTTCAAACTGTTGGATTCAAATCACCCTAAACTAGTACCTTTGCTAAGGAACTGAAAAAATATTCTTTCCAATCCCTGCTTACTAGTGAACAAAACAGACTTTTGCCCTGTTGAGTTCATTAAAAAAGTATCTACAGTCTAGTTAAACAAGGTGAGTTCCATGAAAGAAATGATATTTTAAGCAACATTTTCCAAAGAGAGAAAAAACACATATCTGTAAAGTTTGATGACAAAGGCAGTCCTAAAAGAAGAAATGGTAACTTCAACAGATTTCAATTGGAAAGAAGATTTATTCATTTCATTTACAAGGAATCAACAGTTTGATCCAACAAAAAGGCAGTTACAGTAAATCTAAAGCCGCTAAGGATGTCAGTTTTGTTTTTCAAACTTGACTAGATTTCTCTATAAGTGTAAACCCCAAATGTATTGCTTCTACAAATTATATCCACATCAAATGCCATATCAACAAGTATTTCACAAACGTGTAACATAAATCTTTAAGAATGCAAAAGAAAACGAAGCAAAGATGTGGCCTCTAATCTTTTAACTTTCCATTCAGATTTTACCAAACATCTGAATGGGGAGCAAAAATATACATGTATCCAAATTAATTTCTGCATTGAGATAATGGCAGATCTAGAAGACAGTGTAATGTTACATACCACCTTCTCAGCTCTTAAAGAATTGCTGTGGTAATTCACAACTATGGTTGGGGAGGGAGAGAAGCTGATGGATGTTTCTTCAAAAAAAAAAAAAATGTCCTGTTATTTTAGGTTTTATTAATAGAGGGATAAAGACTAGACCAAAAGCACATACAGATACTTACAAGCCCAATCCTGACAAGAGAACTATTGTTTAATGCAAATGAAATTTTTAAAAATCTACAAGTTTTACATAAAGATCTAGGTTTCTAGTTTGTCTTGAACACTCAGAAAAGTTGATAAATCCAGCCTCACATTCCCATGGAAAGGCAGTCAGCTGGAGCCAGTGCTGTGCTGGCAGATGTTAACAACTGGCTCTCTACAGAGGAAAAACAAAAAAGCCCTGACCTGTAGCATCTCCCAAGGTATAAATACTCCCGCCATGGCTGATTTCAACCTCCCAACACAATACCCAGAATCAGGAAGGGTCAGGCACAATCAGCTCCCTCAAACCAGCTCTAGCATCACAGTGGCTGCAGCTGAGTAGTGGCTGCCCCTTGAAATAGAGCAAGAGCCTTCTGTTCCCCGCGGTCCCTGCTGCTCCCCACAGCCTTACAGTTGGCTGCTTCAGGCACTGTCCCTGGCCTGCCCAATCCCACCCTGTCCCTTCACCCCCAAGAACTCCTGGGCTAGATCAAAGTTGGTGGCAGTCCTGGGCACACTGTCACATGGAAAAAATCATAATTTAGGTACCATATTGTAAGAGGGACACTGACAGGCCTGGGTTAGAGGGGAAGACAGCAGTGATGAGCTTAGAAGACAGATCCAATGGCTGACCGTCCTGGATATGTTCAAACGAGATCTGATTAGGGCAGTAATTTTCAAGATGCAGAGAGGGAGAG
>CAUYSK010003348.1:0-15047 GCA_963575035.1 Avahi laniger
TGGATACTGGAGAGAGGACTATACAGGGTTCGTACTACCTATGGTTTCAGTCATCCACTGGGGGTCTTGGAACATACCCACCTGAAATAAGGGGGGACTACTGTAATAGATGCAATAGATTTTGTGGAGATTGACTCCATAGGAAATAACAACGAATCAGATATAAGAGAATAACAGAGAAAAGACAGAGTCAAAGGAGACTCCATGATTTAAAGTTTGGCTGAGTGTAAGAATGGTAATGACTTTATCACTAATAGTGCAATCTAGTGGCAGACTGGGTTTAAGGAAACCGAGGAACTAATATGGGGAGATACTGATTTTGAGGTACCACTTTTAAATCAAATGGATATATAAAAACAAATTAAAAAGACACGAAGAAATCAGCAGAGATATTTGGGAATTTTCAACAAAGCATTGACAAATAGAGCACAAAACCATTACTGATTTAGTGCAGACACAGAACAGATGCTATCCCTAACTAGTATGTATATAGGTCAGGGCACACTGGATGAATTATTGGGTCTGGAGAGCTAGATCCTTGAGAGTTGACATAGTACCAAAAGAGTTATTGAATACAAAGTCACAACTTTGGGCAAAAGCCCCTCAATCTACATAAATCATGGGGCAGGGCAGTAGGAAGGAGAGGATAAAAAAGTGGGAGAGTTTTGTTAGCAGAGAAAGCTTTTCAAAAACAATTAAGGAAGGGAAATTTGCAAGGAGTGTAAGTGACCAACTGGTTATAGATAAATATTAGCATCAGAATAGGAGACAAGACTGACTAGACAGTGGGTGATACAGGGCTGATGGTACAAAGTGAGACAGAAAAGAAGCAACCTTTGAACTTCATACGTGACACAAGGCTCCAAATGCTAAAATGTAATGGTGGTTAAGGAACATGACCTTAGAAATTACATGAAGTATAGTTTAAATCCTGACTTTTCCATTTATCATCTCTGTGACCCTAGAAAGTAATTTCTTTAAATTTATCTATGAATTAGAAAAAGTAGTAAGTACTTCACAGAGTTGTTATCATGATTAAACAGATAATTTGCAAATAAAGTTGTTATCCCGGTATATGGATACAGTAAAAGCTCAATATATTTGGTCGCTATAATATTTATTATCATATTGTGATTTTTACTACAGGTCCTATTAAAACTGCCCATAAACTTATACTGTCTTCCCACTATCACTCTGTTATCACTTGGCCATTCTGTCTTTCCATTCCACTCTTCCAAACTTCTAATAATACTTTCTACTTCACAGAATTATTTTCATTTCCCCTAAAGAAATGGATAGAGATGAGAAAGAACCAGCAATGTGTTCCACCTGCAATTTTTTTCCACATTTTATTTCCTTTCTTCCCTCCCCACGACCAGCTAAAGAATTTCTGGCAAGTCCACGTTGGTTTTGAAATATATTTCTCATTACTGTCTCATCAGTTAACTCTGAACTGTTCTTTTAATAACAAATCAGTGTTTTTCACAATGTATTTAGAATGTTATTAAAAAAAGGGATAACTTGCAGAAATGTGCGGACTTTTGCGGGCATCCCAGGATAGGTGAAGTTATACAAACATATAATAATCTTCTACTAAGGGTCATGTAGTATCATACATTTTCTCATTTAATCTTAATTTTTAACTTAAGCAAGCAATATGAAGAGCTATAAACCCCATGGGAGAGGCATTAAAAAAAACTAATCTATATTTATATCTCGTGAAATACAATTTGCAAACAAATTCTTGAGTCTTTGGCATCAAAACCAAAACAAAACAAAAAATACGGATTTGAATAGTTGTTATGTCTATTTTCTAGAATAATTATCCTGAAAGAGTTATCCTCAGAATAGCTATCCACAGTTGTAAATATCAATGCTCTATTGCTCATATTGCATATTTCCTGGATTGCTCTACAAATAAATTCTTTTTGCTCTAAAGCTTAAATGGTTATTATAATGGGCCAAATGAGATACCTTGGGAATTCCTTTAAAAATGCGAAATAGGACATTTGATAATATCCTAACAAAAAAGGCAACAGTCCTTAAGGAATATTTATAGATGAAGTTTCAATAAAACATATCCAATGTCAAGAAGAAGAAAATTCTATTAACTCAAAATTACCCAGTTTCTGATGGTCTCAAAAGTATTTTTTTCCAATTAATATTACATAAGAAGTATTTGTTATTTTATTTAATGTCCATAATATGACACGGTATTATAGAGGGAAGACTCTATTATAAACTCAGGATTTCTCTGAACATATCAAGTACCATAAATTTAGTCATTTAGCTTAAAGTCTACTTAAATAGCACCAAAGTCATGACTTAAATAAAGAGCTCTATTAAATATTAAGCAAAAAGTAGCAACCTCCAAAAAACTTATGTCTCTCTATAACTTCCTTTTTACCTATATAAATATCAGTTATTAACAAAGTTTTCCCCCATTCAAGGTAGTCTCATATCTGTACCAGAGAATGAATTTTTAACATGCAAATGAATTAACATTGACCAAGACAAGGTATATACTCTTTATTCAGTTCTTAGCCTAAATGTCTCATAATATCTTTATAGCAAGCAATTTTATAGAAGTATCATTAAAAACTTTAACAGAAATACTTTAATCTCACATCTATGCATGTTATTTTATCATTTATGTTTATCTCTAAATGCTTCGACTTTTAATTTTTTTTTATTTTCCTAGTTTTCAATACTCTAAAGAAGCTTTAGGTAGTAATATTACTATAGGACTTGGTCAAGTTAGTGGTTTCTCTTACTGAAAAAAAAGTCATAATTCCATTGAGTTTTACATTTTATGCAGCTTTCTTAAAACAGTAAACTAGGACTCCCTACCAGACCTCCCCTCAAAATAAATAAAATAAAAAGCATGAAATAAACCTTACTCAAGATATGTCACATGTGAAGGTTAGAGAAAAGAGGCAAAGATAATTAAGTTTGCCTACCAGATCTCTGAAATCAGAGAAAACTTTTGGGCCAAGGCTAAGGCACATTTCTAATATAAATAGTACATTTTGTACTGAAGGACACTGAAATACGAGTTGTCAATAAGCCTAAAACAGACTCTGAAACTTACAACTATATCAAATCATATGACAGAACCACTTATTTAAAGACAAAAGGCAGGGTTGTGGGGGGAACTTATATGATACTCCAAAAAAACATTAAAATAACTTACCACTTTGACTTAAGTCAGCAACCTTCCCAGTCCACAAACAGTTCAGTGTTTTTCGATGGTAAAGTAACAAAAAAACTGAGTTGTTTTTGTTTTCTCTTCAATTGGAAAAAAATTGCTGGATTTAGGATTTTATTGATTTTCTATAATCTCTTCCTGTCAATATGCAGCCCACAGTCCTGCTCCAATTTTAAAATTCTAATTTGTACAACTAGTCTGAGTTCCATGATGACACCAGATTGGCCACTACCCTCCTATTTCCTAAGCAAACCACCGTCTTCCCTCCTCTGCTCGATTTGCCGCCCTGCACCTGTTCTAATTACACTGCATCTCTTATGCTGTTTGCTTTCTCTTTGTCTTCCTTTCTTTCTATAATATCCTCTCCCAATCTCAACTAATCTTTTTCTTTCCTAAACCATTTATATCAATATATAGAAAAAAATTTTTTGGTAAAATAACCTTAAAGACCAGATTAGCATAGGACTGGGTCAAGCTAGTTAAATGGGACTAGAATGTAAACTAAGTCACTAAATCAACAATTTTATTTTAAATCCATAATTCACCATCTATTATGTGAACATCACAAAAACATTAAAGTCTATAGATTTCATTTACATCGTTAGAATGTGAAGACAGTATTATTGATAAATAATGATAAAAATACAAAAATTACTAACAATATGCATTATGTTACTTATTATGTGCCAATTCCTTGCATTATCACTTTGATTCCTCACACACTTGTACCTAACAGACAGAATTATGATTATCCCCGTTTATTTTTAAAATGAGAAAACAGAGGCACTGAAAGATTAATAGGATTTTTCCATGGTCAAATTGAAATAACTATTGGGACTGACATTCAAAGCCAAGCAGCCTAACTCCACAACGAGCTCTTACCTACTACTCAGTCATTCTCCCTCATTGGGTTGTTATGCTAATCAAATAAAATATTATATGTGAAAATATTCTAAAATCTGAAAGTTCTGCTTAGCTAGTTATTATTATGTTTAGAAGATTAGAGGAGTGGTAAGAATTATTCAAAAAATAATGTCTTGCGGGATTAAAAATATAAGAGCAACTTAAAAATAAAAATAACTATAATGCTGAAGTGTTCTAAGGTCACTTTATTGCATTTGGCAATGGGCGCAGGCATTTACCTTGGGCTTTAGAAATACGCATGGTATAATTTCAGTGTTAACCATTAATAGAACAGAAAGAGTACATAATTTCTACTGTGGAAAAGAGTAAAAAAAGATTAATAAAAAGTTAGTTAAGAAGGCAAGAATATAAAAAAAAGAATGAGTGGGGCATTAAGAAAGTGCATTTAAACACAAATATAACAATAATTACATTCAGTGTAAATGTAATAAATGTTCCTGTTAAAAGGCAAGCATTTTCAGACATGATTTTTAAAAATGAGGATACAAAAGAGATAAAGATAAAAAGGTAGAACACAATAAACCATGCGAATTCTAACCAAAGGAAAGCCAGGGTAGCTTTATCAGTATTGGACAAAAATGAATCTAAGGTCAAATCAGTGCCAGAAATAAAATAGTTACACTTCATAATTAAATATGTCTCTCTTCAATATTAAATTTGTCTCTGACTAGAAAATCAACAATTACACGTGTTTACTTCTCTTAAAACTTAGGTTTAAGGTAAAGCAAAAACTTGACAGAATAGTATGAAATAATAGGTAATAAATTTACAAGTATAATGGGAAATTCTTAACATACCATACCAACCTCAGTAGCTGTTAGAATAAGCAGATTTGAACAGAAGTTTTAATTAACTTGACCAAATGGACATAGAAAAGAACACATTCTTCATACAATCTTCTAATACGGGGTCAGAAGGTGAGTCTTTTAAAGGACTGAAATACAGAATATGCTAATTGGACTAAGATCGCATAGTAGTTCTTGTCCACTGCATTTTATTGAGCATTTTTCAATGTAATGAACATTTATTTCCAAAGATTTCGCTGTTATATGTTATCATCATTTGTGTTCATGTCTCTTGTACAAATGGGTGAATATTTCTGTAGGCTACAGAAGTGGAAATTAAAGCACATTAAATTTTAATATTACACAAAATTGCCCATACATAAGTACCAATTTGTACTCTATCTAGCAGTGACACAGTGTATCACAGCACCTTTTACCAATTTCTCACCACAAATTGATATTATCAAGCCTCTAATTTTTGGCTTTCTAATAGATGTAAAATGATTTATTTTAACTTGTATTTCCCAAATTACTAGCAAGGCTGAGCATTATTTCATTTTTTTTTGGCCATTTAGGTTTCCTCTTGAGATTTACCTGTTCCTTTCTCATCTATTTTTGTTTTTAGTTTTTCTTCTTCTTATGGAGTATTTGGAGTTCTTATGTTGTTGTTATTGTTATATATTGCAAGTAAATTCTCCTAGTCTATCATTTGTTTTGTGAATAGTTTTTTCAGTGTAAATTTAAGTAATAGTGGATGTTAGTAATTATGGCAACGACAAGGTATGTCTGCGCTATTTTTTTCTCTAACTACAGTCTTGCTTCCCTTAGTGGCAGGCTTATGTTCTGAGGATTGTGTGTTTAGGTGATTTCATTATTGTTGAAATGTCAGAATGTACTTCTACAAACCTAGATGGTATATAGCCTATCGCTCCTAGGCTACAAACCTGTACAGCATGTTACTGTATTGAATACTGTACACAACTGTAACACATTATATTTGTCTCTAAACATAGAAAAGGTACAGTAAAAATAGAGCGCTATGATCTTATGGAAGTACTATCATATATGCAGTGCATGTTTGTACTCACCATGCAAAAAGGTTTTGTTAATTTTTAAAGTAATTATTTAAGTACAGTCATCCCTCATCTCTCCGTATCCATGGAGGATTGATTCCAGGACCCACTGAAGATACCAAAATCCACAAATACTCAAGTCCTTTAGTAAAGTAGTATTTACATGTAACCTATGAACATCCTCCTGTATACTTTAAATCTGCAATCAGTCCACTGCCTGCTAGGGACTGGGCCACAGAGCTCTGCTCCCCACCTCACCCCCCATCTATGGAAAAATTATCTTCTATGAAATCTGTCCCTGATGCCAAAAAGGTCGGGGACCACTGCAAATCATCTCTAGATTACTTGTAACACCTAATGCAATGGAAATGCTATGTAAATAGTGGTTATACTGTGTTGTTTAGGAAATAATGACATTAAAAAGTCTATACATATTCAATACAGATGCAATCATCCTTTTTTCTCTTCCAGTATTTTCAATCCATAGTTGGTTGAATCCACAGCTGTGGAACCCATGAATAGGGAGAGCTTACAGTAAATGCTACTTTTCTCATCCTTAGATCTCATTTAATAAAATAAGATTAGATTTAGATAAGTGGGGAAAGAAGGAAGAAAGGAAGGGAGGGAGGGAGGGAGAGAGGGAAGAAACAGAACAATTTATTAATGGCAGATTTTTTTCTAAAGTTAAATGTCTTTATACTGAAATATCTTTTTACATAATTTTTGGAAATTTTACTGGTTACTTAGAACCTAAGGTGTAGAAACCACTGAACTAATTTATTCTAATAAATTATTTTTACTATTAACATTCTCTGATCGTATAATTTATTCTTCTCTTGACTTTCTACATTCTAAGGGCAATGTCTTGTGATAATCAAAGAGCTTCGGGAACCTTAGTGGCTGTATCGATCAGGATAGAATGGGTTATGCTACACTAACGATAAAAGAAAAATTTTCAGTGGCTTATAAAATAATCGTGTTTATTTCCCATGTTCATTTCAGATCAACAAGGGGACTCTTCTTATTAGTGCCTTTGCACTGTGTCACAGAAATTTCATTGAGACACCTTTTAACAATCCAGGAGGGTCCAGAGTAAAACATCATTTCTGCTCATATTTCACTGTCAAAGAAAATCACAGGGATACTCCCAAATTCACAGGATTTCAAATTCACTTGTGAGGATGAGCACCAGTATTTGTAAACAATAATACATTCTCTGTGTAAGTATGAGATCAGAAATAAAAACCGTAACAGTATTTTCGTTGGTGTGAACCTGTGAAAAACAATTAAGTATCTTTTTTAAAGAAAAATACAAAATATGCAGAGCTTCTCACTCAATGTCAATCTCTTTCCCCATTCTCCTTTCCTTCCATAGCAAGATTTGCAATGTCTTCCACAGTTGGGATGATCATTTCCATGAAGCTTTTTTGTAATTTATCTTATATTTCTATAAACAATATATAATGGTATTTTGTGTATTTTTTCCTAAGCTCTAAAAATTTCATAAGATTGCTTCAATCTTCTTCTTGAACTTTGGATTTTCAAAGATCCTGGTATATAAATACTACATTAAGTGCTATTTTTAAAAATTAAATTTCTTCTTGTATAGTCAAATACCCCTTTTCTCATTTCTAATTAATACTTTTTTAATGGATATAAATGCTTCAAGTCTTTGTATATTAATCATAGATGTTCTAAAGTCTTATTTGATTTCCTACATTTTCTTTCTCTTATGTTTGTTGCACACAGGGTCATTTTCCTGATTCTTTTTCAATGCTTGCTAATTTTTTTTCCTTTTTAAAAGACTTTCTACTAGCTTTTATGTGAATGCTGTATCTCCAATACAGTTTGTTTTCGGGCAATGTTAGGGCAGAATGTTTAGTAGCTTATGTACTTGGGGTAAGAACTCTCTATTCCTCCTAACACCTGTTAGTTCTAACTCTTAGGTGTCTGACACATAGCGTTAGCTCTCATCTCTACTCGATGATCCTAATGAGGTCACTATTCTTTTATATGCATTAGTAAAAGGAATTAAATGTAATGGAACATTTTATAGTTGACATATTAAAGAACTTTCCATTACTCACAAAGGGAAGTGCTCTCCTCTTAAAAGGAGGTAAAGATAAAGTAATTACTGTAAGTACTCAGCATAGTTCCTTTTGAGATTTAAAAATGCACTTAGATAATCGTTTTAACACCCTACATTCTAAATTTCTTGAATTTATTATCTCCTATCACCTTGCCTCTACCCTGCTCCCATCTCCACATCCTAAAACTCATAAGCATTAAGTACTGTACTCTGATATTCCCAATTTCAGTCACCCTATTCTTATTTCAACCTCCCAATTTTCTTGCTCCTATCTCAAGTAAAGACATCTTCAACCACACTGTAATCTACCACTGATCATACCATTTTCTACTGTGTCTCACCCTTCATTTTCTCACTTCATTCTTTACCCAGATTACTTTCCATGTCCCTCCTTTATAATCATTTTCTTGAATATATCAACACCTTACCTCATCTCCGACTTTGTTGTGTTCCCCTAGCGAAATCTCAATTTTGGTTAAATTCAACTCTGTGCCTACTCAGTGATGCCACCTATGTTGAACTGGAAAAAAACACAAAATCACATTGACTGATCTCACTTAAATTATCAACCACAGCCTGCAAGTGAAAGTAGGTACTTAGGTACTATCTAGCATTCCTTCTAACGGTATGCTTATGCTCCTACTTTTCTAGTGTCTATTTTACATCTCCTTTTCTTTCCTCAATCCTTCATGATTTCTTCCCTCTTCATGAACTTGCTTCCTACTTTGTTGAAAAAATATAACAAAACTTTGACATGCTCCTACTATCTACCCAACTATAAACATCTAGACCTACATAATCTGTCCTTCATCCTACTGTAACTAATGAGCTACCTGTGTGCCTATTTTTAAAACTAAACTTTCAGCCGGGCACAGTGGCTCATGCCTGTAATCCTAGCACTCTGGGAGGCTGAGGCGGGTGGATCACTTGAGCTCAGGAGTTCAAGACCAGCCTGAGCAAGACCGAGACCCCATCTCTACTAAAAAAAATAGAAAGAAATTAGCTGGACAACTAAAAATATATATAGAAAAAATTAGCTGGGCATGGTGGCACATGCCTGTAGTCCCAGCTACTCCAGAGGTTGAGGCAGAAGGATTGCTTGAGCCCAGGAGTTTGAGGTTGCTGTGAGCTAGGCTGACGCCATTGCACTCTAGCTCAGGCAACAGAGTGAGACTCTGTCTCAAAAAAAAAAAAAACCCCAAAATACAAAAAACAAAAAAACCCTAAACTTTCTATTTATATACCAGATATATGGCTCCAGCAATATCCCTCTCTTTCCTGCATTGTCTTTTCTCTTCAATGATCAATTCCATTAGCATACAAACCTGCTGTATCTTCAATCGTTAAAAACAAACAAACAACTTCTTGATACTACATTACCCTTCATGAATAATACATTTCTCATATCCCCTTGAGCAAGACTCCTTAAGAATTGTCTTCGATTCTCACTATAGTAAATTCCTATCATTCTCTTACATACCTCCTCTAACTCCCGCCATCGATCAAATCAGTTTGTCAAGGTCAATGTCACAAATGTAGCTTGATACAATGCTTAATCCTAAGAACTCTTTTCTGTCTCATCAACAGAGCTAACATATGTATTAATATTTGATCATCCTTTTCTGCTTGAGATACTTTCTTCATTTAGCTTTTAGCTATTCCTTCTCAGTTTTCTTCAGTGCTTCCATACTTACTTTTTATCAAAACATTGGCATGTTCCTGGGTTCACTTCTCCATGCTTCTAATTCCTATCTTTAATGTTCTTACTCTCCCCACTTTATGATATTGTTAAGTAAAAGTGAATAAGCTATGATTCACAACAGACTTTTTACAGAAGATATGAGCCTTTAGGCAGTGACTTACACAAAAGCTGTTGTTATATACTCTGGAGAGTAGCAATAAAAACAAATCATGAAAAATATCAACTTACATACAGTTTAAACTAATTTCACTAAGGAAACAGAGTAATTCACATGGGAAATATTTTCACCTTTGAATGATGTTCTGATAGATGACAGATTTGGGGGTACAAAAATGGAGTATGAAATTAGGGCAAGGATATGTAAAGAAAAATTTCAAATACTACTTTACTGGAAGAAAACAATTTATTGTATTTGAGGAAGGTCATTAAAATACAGGCAATATAGTTCCAATAAACTGATATTAAATGCATACAGATTGAATTTTTAAATATACTTTCAAAGCTGTTACGCACAGTTCCATAGTCCAGGTGGTCAAATTCTTCCCCTCAAAGTTGGAAAGCACTTGAAAGATATGGAGTTCAAAAGGAACCTAAAACACCATAAAAGTCCATTAAAATAATCATAACTATAAAACAGCTTATTTAAAAATAACATTGATATTAGGAAAATTAGTGAATCATGTAAGTACAACAAAATTTAATTACTTAGATGAACAACTTACAAAGAAACTTACTTATAACATTTAAAAAAATGTTAACTGTGCCTACAGAAAAATGACAATTACAATTTCAATATCTATATTGACTTTTGTACTTTTAGGGTGATAATAATTATTAACAGAATTTTGAGTTATTTTAATAGTACTAATAATTTTCACCAAAGAAGTGTAGAGGCTCCAACTCTTTATTTTCCTACTTAGAAAAGGTAGGATGGCTAGGTTGGTATTAGGTGTCTAAACACTTTACTCAAACAAAGTAGTATGCAAACTAGTCAATCCTTAGAAATCGCTAAGGAAACTTTTCAAATGAGATTCTTAGATCTCATTCCCAGAGATTTTGATCTATTAGTTCCAGGATAGAGTCTAGGAATCTTTATGCATAAAAACTCTTCCTTGCTGGTTCTCAACCTTGTCTGCACATTACAAGCACACAGAGAGGTTTGAAAATTTCCAGCATCCATGCTGTACTCCAAATCAATTAAATCAAAACTCTAAGGAAGGGAACTAGGCATCAATATATTTTTTAAGATTTTTTTTTAAATTAGTATTTTTTTAAAAAGTTTCCAGATTATTCCAATGCGCAGCCAAGACTGAGAACCACTGTTCTGGGTCATTCTGGTCATCCACCAGTCTGGAGACCACTGTTCTTATGACCTACCAGGGTTGTTTTTCTTTTCACTTAATATGCTACCCTGAGTCAACTTATATCTTCTTCCTTCTGTTATTCTTTTCTTATTCTTTTTTGTTTATTTGTTTAGAAAAAGAAAAGGAAAGAACAAAGATACTTCTACTTGCTACCTATGCCAAAAGAAATTTCACTAATAAGACCTCAGATATGAGGTCTGTTATTTTTATTTAGAATTTACATAAAAATCCAGCTATTTTAATTTTCACTATATGGACTTTTTAAAAGAAAAAAGTTCCTTTCCCCAGTCAAATTTAACAACACATTATATAGAACACCTAAACCAGATATACCATAAAACAGAAAGCCTATGTTACTGAATTAGGTTTAGGAAATACACAAATAGAAGAAACAAGATCACATTCTGAGTTAAAGCAAATGCATACATTCTTCAAGTAAGTTGACCTGGTTCACTAACTTTCTCTGGAGAGATTGCATAACCTAAAGGACAGTATAAAAAATTCAACAACAAATCTGAAAAACATAAAAGATTTGTTCAATCTACACAAATAATTTTAAAAATATTTCATCTGAATAAAGTATAAAAAAGTATAGCTTAATCTGGATCAATAGGTGGGACAGGGACAAATATTTCTAGGAAAAAAACCAAAAAACGAAAAACGCTGCCCCAAAAAGGATACGACAAGAAAGGATACACTTTGCATGACAGTATTACAGCAGTATTTATGCAGGAATGCTTCTAAAGAAGAACAGCAGAATGCAGTTTAAATTTTTTATTATTTTTCAGCATTAGATTTATAAATAAATGATGCTTTAAAATACAAACTGTAATTATTTAATTTTTCCTCTAAGGTATTTATAAGACTTCTGATTACCCAAGTATAAATATAACAAAATTCAAATATTTAAGCACTTCGCAGAGAGACTAAACATTAAGCAAAATTTTCTCTTATTTAATCATATGATTTTTTTTCAGCTAAACACCAGTAATTCTGACCAATTTACTTCATGTTCTTCCAGGAAAAAGATATTTAAAGTAAAAAACAGAATATATTTCCACTCATTTCTTAAAGTAACACAAACTTTAAATATTTTTAATCATTAAATTATGTAAGTATTAAAATTACTTGTTTCAAAGACAAAAGATTTAACTCCACCAACATTTTCATGAAGTGTGTTAGTAATTAATTTTATATACTGAGCACTGTAGAATTTTAACTTAGAAAATTTAGCTTTAAATGTTTACCTCAGGAGTTTTCAAAGTGTGGTCCCTAGACTGGATGCCTTTCCATTATCTGGGAAATCATTAGTTATGCAAATTCTCAAGTGTCACCAAAGATGATCACCTTGTCCTGGCTGGCAAGTTTCCCATTTCAGCACTGGAAGTCCAGCATCTTGGGAAACCCCTCAGTCAGGGGAAAAATGGAACTGTTGGTCACCCTATGCCCCCATCTCAGACCTACTGAATCAGAAATTCTTGGGGGGAATGGAGAAGTCTAGGAATCTGTTTTATCAGCTCTCCAAGTGATTGTAATACATGTTAAAGTTTAAGAACCACTGCTTTACTCATTCTCCAAACTTAATTTTTACATATAAATGGGCTTTACTCTGTAGTTATAATTTTGAAGTTTAATGGAAATTAACTACATAGATATTTCCTTAAAAAATCTTAAGAGATACCTGAATTACTACTCTATCAGGATTTTATTCTTCTTTAATTTTATCTCAAGAAATAGTCGTCTTTTTATTGTGTTTTATTCACACTTACCTTTATTAACTTTTAATACTTTCTTTTTCCATCTTTAGAATCTTGTTTTGGTCTAGCAGATTGAGCAAATTGCTAATATTTTAAAATTAAGGTTTGACTCATGAACATGAAGTTGATCTCTTCTCAATAATTAGCAAAAACTTTGTAATGTAGGGTAGGAGCAAAGCTTTTTAATTTATTTTGATTGCCTCCTGCCTATTTCCATGACTTAGAAGGGAAATAAAAAATTAATCTTTTCTTTACAGTCATTATGTTTTTACACATAGACCTTCCTTCTTTACTTACATGACTGATTTCTAGTTTGCAAATTGCATTAACTACTAAAAGCAAGATGGTTAATCAATGATATACTCTGGTTATTAAAATTCTCAAGTAGAAATGTGAATTACAATACAATAAAATAATAAAACTATAATGAGTTCTTTATTTAATGACTCTAAATGTATTTCTGGATACTGTAGTCTCTTAGGCTTAGCATGAGTACATACTTTGAGTTGCATAAAAGTTTAAACTTGGCTGAAATTTAACAACCTCATGCTGCTGAAGTTCTTTTATTTTACAATAAAAATCTAAATTATATTTCATCTGACTCAGCCAAGGCATGTTTAATTGTAACTGAATATCTTAAACTAAAATGCCAATGTTGAAATTTCTAAAGGATAACAAAAATTAGTGTCAGTTATGTCCTTCTCCTAAAAATTATATAGTTTTGAAACAGATTGATTTAAAGTATACAACCACCATGGGTTTTCCAAAAAGAACATATCCATTAGCCTCCTTTAAGGCTTTTGCTGCTTCTTTTTCATTTGGAAGTCCAATGAAAGCTTGTCCCTTCATGCGACCTTCTTTCATCAAGCGTATATCAAACCTAGAAGTCAAGGAAGAAAGAGCAGTTTTGATTCAAAGAATGTCAATTTTGACAAAGTAAATGAAAATGCACTGCACAATTTAAAATTTTGCTATTTCAAAGTAAAAATGACTGTACTCTCTGATTAGCATATTAGTTCTTCAGTTTTTCTAAAATTATATTCTGTATTCTGTTCTAAAATTGATTCTACAAATAGGTAAATATGAGTTTTATGATGCACTTATATATCTTTTTTTTAACTATCATAAATGTATTGATGTGATTTAAAATTGTTACTAGTAACTATAAAAGCAAACTTAAGTTTTTATTTCATATCTCTATTCTTTAAAAGTTTTTTGTAGTCATTTCAGCACTATCTGCTCAAGTGACGATAAACAAATTATACAACCAAAAATAGAAGGGCTGACATAAGCCAACCGTAAGCAATTATAGAATTCATTATATTACTATAGGCAATTATAGAATTTCAGAGAAGGAAGGAACCTCACTGATTATCTAGTCAAAATCATCATTTTAGAGGTGATGCCTAGAGAGGCTGAGTGACTCTTCAGAGCAGATAGCTAAAGTCTAAAGTTAGAGATAGAAACAAAAACCTAATATAGTATTCTATTATTTCACAGTGTACTCATTTTTCAAAATTTTTGAGAGAAAATTATATTCAAAAACTACTTAGAAAAATCAGATTGTAATTTTAATAGTGTCTACTATTTAGTCTATGCGACCAGCAAAAGAACATAAAACATAAAAAGTATCAATTAAAAAATGTACTAAAATGTTTCTTAAAAA
The DNA here is from genome assembly GCA_963575035.1 of Avahi laniger. NCBI lineage: Eukaryota > Metazoa > Chordata > Mammalia > Primates > Indriidae > Avahi > Avahi laniger. The sequence continues at coordinate 14,569 of CAUYSK010003348.1, forward strand.
ACGACATGACTAGTGTCCTGGGAAACATATCATTTTGATGTCTATAGCTTTCTCTATTCTCTACATAGAATTACTTTTTGCCCTTGAATTCTAATTACAGGCACTACTGGAAATTGAAAGAATGTACATATCTGTCGCTCCATGAATTAGTATTAAAAGTGCTTTGGGACAGGATTTGTCTGAGGAGTTTCACAGAGCTTTGCCCTGAAAGAATATGTGAACGTGTTGGTTTGCATTTCAAATGCTGTTACACTCCGGAAGGGCGTCTCTGAAAGGCAGTAGCGGCTGTATCCCACGAGGCACCGCGTTTCTCAGACCTGAAGAATTGGATTCGCTTTGTAAAGCACAAGTGAATCTGTTAAAAATTATAGGCAGAGAGTTGACAATGGAGTGCCCTCCGGAACAAACAGCTTCACGGAAAGGACAGCTTCCCCAATGGCTAAAAGCAAAGCTTTTGTTTAAACCACTCTAGACTACCT